>JAAAKG020206884.1:0-22937 GCA_010014905.2 Druon quercuslanigerum | reverse complement strand
AATATTTCTTAAATGTTATACTTTCAGAAAATTCAATAAAAAATCGATTTTTTTTTGACATTTTCAAACTTGACTAACCCCTTAAATTTCTTGAAACTCGTTAAAATCATACGAAACCTTTGCCAATCTTTTTAAATCCCCTGAAAAATCTCTTTAAATGCCTTCAAATCTTGGATGCCTTACCCATGACATCCTATAAAATAGGTAGAAACTCTCATAAAACTTTAGAATCATTTAAAATGCTCTACAAATTTTGTAATCTCTTGAAATTAGTTGAGATTTCGTGAAATTTTGGAAAAAAAATCGGAAATCTCGTTAAATCTCGTAAAAATTTTACAATACTTTAAAATACTTTTTCGTCCTTTGAAATAGCTTCAAGTCCCTTGAAATCTGTTGAAATACTTTAAGATCGCTGTGAATTTGAGAATCTTTTAAATAATTTGAAATATATTTTTCTTATGTATTGAGTAAAAATATCAAATCTTACGTAAGAAGAATGGCAGGGGGATAAATTAATGGACGTTTCCTTATCTTATTTCAAATATATATGTATAATTTCAGGACGAGAACGATAATGAGGAAGGAGAGGAAGACACTCTGCCAGGAAACACGGCAATGGAGACGGACTCAGTGGATTATCCAGACCTGCTGCAAGTCCCGGTTTGCGGTGTAACAAACAACAGTAATTCAACTGGAAAGGGGAGAAAACATCCCTTCCTGCAAAGATCAGATTCAACTTTGTGCCTCGGTTGTCCACCAATTGATCCCTTCGACACAGTCATGAGTGAAGCATTACCCTTAGCTGATCAGCCGCATTTATTACAGCCACATTCAAGGCGTGAGGATCTTTTTGGCGTTCCAAGACAATCTCCTGTGTCTAGTGCTACTGGTTCTAATCAAAATACGCTGGAGGGTCTACCGACGCGACTCGGTCTCTCGACACGCAACGTCGACAATCAGAATACCGTTGCCACCCCAACCTTCAGTCAGATCATTCAGGGACCTAGTTCTAGCACAATGTCTGAAAGTAGACGCAGTTCCTTGCAAACAAGCGAACCTGGTTCTAGCAAATACACGGTAATTAGATATTATATGTATATTATTTCAGTTAGAAAAAACTAAACAACTATCTTACTATCTTCAGCGAGGTGTTGATCACTTTTGAAATGTGATGTAACAGTTTTTGTAAAATCTAGGGATCACAAACCGTCACTCAATCATCTTAAATTTGATTTAAAAAACTAGCTAAATGGAAAAATCGAAAAACATCGTTTTGGTTCATTTTTTAAGAATCATAATTAGAAATTCTAATAAGATATTCAAGACGTATTGAAAAAGATTCTTTTTGATTACGGCAATTTCAAATTTTTCCGAAGCAACTAACTAACTAAACAAACTAAGTAGTTTAAGTTTTAACTAATAGTTCCACTATCAACCAAAAAATATAAATTCTCAGCGAAAAATATAGTATTTGATATTCTAACTGAAAAATCTTTTAACTTCAAACAAAAACCAGTTGAATTCATCTATTTAAAATGCGACCTTTTTAAGAAAATAGGTGTTTTTTCGACGGTCTTGTTGAATTTTCAAGCCAAAAAGAATTTTATTCGAAACAGTTGAATTTTAAACCTTAAAATATGAATTGTCAAGAAACAAGTTAATTTTCAACCCAGTAGTTTCTAACAAAATAATTCAATTTTCAACCGAAAGACAAATTTTTAAGAAAATAGTTACATTTTTAACTAAAGTGACGAATCATGAGTAAAGTAAAATCAGCAAAAAAGACCAATTTTCTACAAAATAGTTGAATTTCAACCAAAAGGGATGAATTTTTATCAAAGTGCTAATTTTTCAACAAAAAATAAAATTTTCTACCATGAAAGATGATTCTCAGCGAAAACTGTAATATTTAAAATACTAGCAGAAAAAAAGTTCATTTTTTAACTAAATAGTTCCTACAAAAGCAGTTGAATTTTCAAACCAAAAAAATGAATTATCAAAAAAAAAAAGAACGAAGTTTTAACGAAATTGATTGATTTTTAAACAAAGTAATCAGATTTTTAAATAAATAACAACATTTCCAGCATTGAAAGATGAATTTAAAGAAAAAAATGTAATAAAGTTAAAGTCATCCAAAAGTATTGAATTTTTAACAAAATAAGTTCATTTTTGAATGAACTTGTTGATTTTTCAAATGATGACTTTTCTACAAAAAAGTTGAATTTTCAACACGAAAGTATAAATTGATAACAAAAAAGTTAATTTTTAAACAAAAATGGTTTGATTTTCGTATGGGAATGAAAATCTATCTAATGATAAAAATACACTTTTGTTAAATCAAACATGAGCATTTTTCAAATGTGTTGTTTAATCTAATTTTCAATATTTGATCTTCTTGAATCTTTTTCTGGCATATTTTTATGAGTTGAAAGTGCGCTAATGTTTGAGGGCATGTTCGTTTAATATTCACGAGGTATTCTTATTATATCAAAAGTTTTTAATAATTAATGAAATTCCATTTTGCCGAAAACATCCCTTTCCTTATCTAAAACTAAACTATTGAGCCGCTGTAATCCCTGGAAATATTTGAAATCTTGTAATCTGGTGTACACTCCAAAGTCAAGTAGTCAACCCCTCGATCTTCGGTTTATCAGATTATTATAATTAATATGTTCCACTGCAGGATAAACAAAAAACAATAAGTCCTTCCGGTGACGGACAATCATCGATTGTGACTGAACAAATCGATAGGGCTCCAATCATTGTATCTCCGAGTAGTCAAGGCGAAGTTGCAACTGGAAAGGGAAAAGATATTTGTAAAAATGGCAGGAGCGTCATCGTTAGAGCAGGAACCATAACGGTAAGTTTTAGAACGATTATAAAGCAATTTTACTTGGATCTTAGAATGTTCAGGTTCTCTGTTGCTCTGAAAAAGCTGGAAATGTCATGGAATTTTTGTTACTCAAAGAAATTCAGGGTATTCTTTCGAGCATTTCTAAATTTACAGATTTAATGGTCTTTCCCCTATTCGCCTGCGGTTTAGAAATTTATGATCACCCGAACATATCGTCAGCCATTTTAAAGAAATGGCTAACTGTCAACAAGCCATATTTGGATTCAAAGATGTAGATCTCTCATTCGGAAAAAGTATTTCAATTCAGTTGGAATTGTTTTCTTTCTTTACTAAAAATTCTTTCTTAGTTGATAATTAAATGATTCATTCATTGATAACAATTTTGTAATGTTTATTGAATTTTTATTTGTGATTATTAGTTTTTTCATTTAGAATTCATATTTTTTGTTGAAAGTTCTTAAAAAATCATCTCTTAGGGTTGGAAATTCGTTTTTTGGTTGTTGAAAATTAATACATTTGATTAAAAATTTAATCATTCCGTTTTTGTTCGAAAACTTATCCTTTTTAGTTGAAACTTCAAGTATTGGTCTAAAAATTAATTTGTTTGGTCCAGCTTCTCCTTTCATAAAGTTGAATGTAAAATAACATCGTTAGTTAACATCCTAATTTAATTTTACAGATAAAAACATAAACGAGCCTTATTTATGACAAACTCGGATAATTGCTGTATAATTGTTCCTATTATTTAGAAGTGTTCCGATTTTTTAAATAAATTTAGCTAATTACAGTTTAACTATTCGCAAATGGATAATTAGAGGGGTTATTTAAGTATTAGTGTGTATGGCTCTCTAAAGAAAAATTATACGTGGAAAAATGCTGGAAATGTCTGGAATTTTTTTCTTTAGAATTTTGAGTAAACACCGTGATATCGCTGAATAAAATATCAATATACCGAATTATTACTTTAAACAAATGAATATATACATGAAAGAATTGTATGTAATCGCAGGACCCAAATGTAAATAAAGTCGGCGCCCCAGAAGTTCTCGTAGTATCTACCATGGAATCTCAAAGTGCATCAGAAGAGGTTGATCCTGCGGCTACGAGTCATGAAATCTCTGCTCACGAGACAGTTGAAACGAGTCCAGTTGAATCCACCAGAGCTTTATCAACAATTGGATCGAATATTTCGCACAACATTCTTCTCGGACGCTGGAGACTTTCGCTTGACTTGTTCGGAAGAGTATTCATGGAGGATGTTGGTCTGGAGGCTGGATCCGTTGTCTCTGAATTGGGAGGTTTTCCTGTAAAAGAAGCGAAATTCCGTAGAGATATGGAGAAACTCAGGAATTCACAACAAAAAGACATAACGCTCTCGAAGGCATGTATAAATTTTTGTTTCTTAGATTATAAGCTCAACGAACAATACAATCAATAAGAAGGTTTAATTTGTACAGGTTGAGCGCGATAGGACACAGTTGCTTGTGCAAACGATGAAGGAACTAAATACGCAGTATAATCTTTACAACAGAAGAGCAACCAACACTCCACCCTTGGCAGTAAATCGTGTTAAAGTAACTTTCAAGGATGAGCCAGGTGAAGGTTCTGGAGTAGCTAGAAGTTTCTACACGGCGATTGCAGAGGTTTGTAAAGATTAGAAGAGTTAGAAAATAGCAGAGAAATAATCAGGGGGGGGGGGGGAGTTCTGAGACAACCTGAAAATGAGGGAAAAGTCAGGGATTTTAATAAAAATCTTGCAAAAGTCAAGGAATTTCTGTACGATTATCGGTTTAGAGCAATTTTAATCAAAAATAGCAGTGAATATTAAATCATTTTAATAAAAAAATAATATGCTCTGGTCAAAAATTAATTATTTAATATAAGATTTAATATTGAATACAAATTCAAATTTCCTCCAAATAGTTGCAAATTGGTGGCTTTAAATAATTATCATGGATAGTAATATTTAAATTTTTATTTCAAATTGGTTGACTGTTTTTATAAAAGATTTTATGTTAAAAATTTAGCAAGATTAGGATTCAGGTTTTTAAATATTAATGGTAAGGGAAAGTGAAAAATTGGTCGAGAAAAAATTAGAGGATTTTTAAAATGAAGTTTGTGACTGCCCTGATATAATATTCTTGTTAGTCTTCTTTTTTGTCCTGTATTTCTATTTCTACTTATTTCCTTTCTTCTGTTTCTTGCTCCTGACGATTATATTTTTAGTTGAAAATTGTATTATTTAGTGGCCAAGTCAATTATTTTGTTTCGTTTGGAAATTCAACTGTTTTCTTGAAAAGTCCTATTTTGGAAATGAAAATACAAGTTAAATCAATTTTAGTTGCAAATTCGCCTTTTCGGTTTAAAAATTAATTTCTTTGTGGAAATTTTATCCTTTTTGCTATAAAAATCGTCTTTTTTGGTTGCATTGAACTGTTTTTTATTTAAAATAAAAAATTGTTTGAAATGTTTCCTTTTACATTATTTGTTGAGAATTCATTTGTTTTTTATAAAAATACATGACATTTTTTTTCGCAATCCTGCGATATATAATAAACGTATGTGCCCAATAAGCCCAAGTTCAAGGAAAAATGTAAATTTTGTAAAAAAGATTTTTAAAAAAGCCAAATTGCGATGTTTTCGAAATGACATTTACTAATTTTAACATTATTTATTGTATAACTAACATTTTTCAAAGCTCGTAGGCTCATTTTAGAGATCAGTCGTAATAATATTGTTCTACGTTGTTAAGATATTTGTAGATTTTACAACCTATATTCTGCCCAAGGGTCAAACTTGGTCCAAGCAAACAGAAAAATTTTAAAAATGTAAACAGTTAAATTTCAAAAAATCATTATTTATAATATTCTAATTAATCTTAGTTCTAATAATAAACATATTATTTTGAATTTTTTAAAATTATGTGGTGAGTTCAAATATTGTTTGAATTAATGCAATTTTTTACACCAAATTTTATCCTAGGGCAAAAGACTACTATGGCGTATTAGACGCAGAATTTTATTAAGTTTCGCAGAATTACAAGGAAAAAAATTTCCGCCCGTAGTTGAAAATTGTTTTTTTTTCTGAAAATTAATTTCTTTGACTGAAAATTTGATTTTTTTTAATTGAAAATTTAATTACTTGTGTAAAGTTGTGAAAGTTTTATTTTGTTGTTGAAGGTTCATCTCTTTACTTGAAGTATCATCTCTTTGTTTGCAAATTTAACTATTTTGCTGTAAATTATATTTTTGTTTTTGGTTTATAATTAGTAGATTTAGTAGAAAACTAATCTTTAAGGCTTAAATTTCCTCTCTTTTGTTTATAAATTTTTTTTTTTTTGAAAACAACCCTTTTTTTTAGAATAATTCATATTTTTTGGTTCAAAATTCAACCATTTCTGGGTTGAAAATGGAACTGCTTTGTTAAAAATTGATATCTTTGGATCGAAAATAAACTATGCTGTTAAAAATGCATATTTTTTGTAAACAATTAATATTTTCGACTTGAAAATTCAACTTTTTGGTTCAATTTTTTTTACAACGTTGAACTATTTTGTTCAAAATTCATTTTTTTATTGCAGATTCATCCTTTTAGCTAAAAATGTATCTGCTGTGTTGAAAATTTGACTGTTTTGTTGAAAATTTAATGCTTTTTCATGGAAATATCAAATATTACATTTTCATTACAAATTTATCTCGGTAGGTTGAAAATTCTACTATTTCGTTTGAAAATTAACTATTTTGTTAAAAATTCGTTTTTTTTCGAAATAACAGCTATTATAGTTTTTGTTAAGAATTCATCTTTTTCTTTAATTCAACTGTCTTTGGTTGAATTTTAATCGTTTTTATTATAAAATTCTAATATTTTGAGAAAGTTCATCTTGACAGGAATAAAAATTCAATTATTTGGTTACAAATTAACTACTTGGTTAAAAATTTAATGATTTTGCTGAAAATTTAAACATTTTTGTAAAAAGTTACATTTTTCAGTCGAAAATTCAAATGTTTTGTTATAAATTCGTCAATTTGGACAGAAAATACTTCCTTTTAGATAATAAATTCATCTTTTTGTTAAAAATTAAACTGTCTTCTAAAAAAAATCAAATTTTAGGGCGGAAATGCAACTGTTTTGTTGAAAATTCGTCCTTTTAGATTTAAAATTTATCTTTTATAATAAAAAACTAATCTTTTTTGATAGACAAAAATAAATAAATTTTAATTTGAAAAATTTTGATTGAAAATGTTACATGATTAAAATTCTGGTCTTGGAATATTAATAGTCAGGGAATATGAAAAAATTGTTCATGGAATTTTGAAAATGAATTTTTGCGATTACCCCAAATATTGCGAGATTCTTATTTCAAGTTCTGTAAAATACATGCATTGGCTTGAAATTAAGAATATTTTAGGACCAAAAGTATTGAACATTACCAGGGACAAAGATCGTTAACGCAATTTGTTTTCTGTCTGTAAAATGAAAATATTTTTACTATTATTCTATCAGCAAAAGAGTTTCGTTAGCGATCTATTTAGGTGTCCCTTTTAGTAATCAATTTTTTATTATTTTCAGGCGCTGCTGGCGAATGAGAAGCTTCCGAATCTTGAAGCTGCACAGGTTGGGTCGAAATACACGCAGTATAATGTTCTTCAAAAGTTGAAGAGCAGAGGGGATCGTGAACACAACCTTAGAAGACAGGTAAATTAGAATATTATCTATATTTTTTAAGATGGGTAGATTAGTAATGTCAGTTATTAATTAATAATTTTTTGTTTTTTAGAATTCAAGATCTTCCGGAAAATGTAGGGAAACAAGAAGACCTCTTTCGTTTGATGCACGATCGTTCCATCCATCTAGTGCAGTTGAAGGTGCAAGTGGATCCAGTACTGGTAGTTCAACTGCAAATCCTCACTCTACACCCGCAATTCACTTGAACAATGATCACCTTACAATGCACCAGCAGCAATTAGGAGATAGGCTTTATCCTAAGGTAGGATTTTTCTTCTGAAACTAAAATTTTATTTTAATGAAAGGCAGACTAGCCATTTTTTGTTGTTGAAATTCTTAAAAATTACTACGATTCCAATGTGAAATTCAAGAGCTTGAATATTTTTTAAATTTTGCAATTCTTTAATTGAGTAACGTTCATAATTTGAAAACAGTGTGTAAAATTTAATCATTTTGAATTCAATCTGTAAAAATTATAACAATTCCTTTCAAAATAAAAGGAACAATTTTAAATAGAAAGCGTTCAAATTTTTAAATTAAAAAATTAAACATTCAGTTTAGTAAATTAGAAATTTAAAATAAGTTATTTTATTTCATGATAGAATTTATTTCTTAATGTTTCTAAATATTATTGCTTAATGAGAATAGTTTAATTGTAAATGATTTTTTAATATTGTGAAATAATTCTGTTCTTAAAAGTTTTATATCGGTACCGTAAATCTTGAACAGATTAAAAAAAACTTTAAATCTGGTTATATATTTATTTAAGATTTAAGAATAGAAGTTTTTGAAAAGAATTTTACAATGTTTCAAGGGGGGAAAAAATTCCTTTAAATTCCAGAAAATATTTGAACTGATTTATTTATTTTTAAAAATGAATTTTAAGAGGAAATTTAAAAAGATTTTAAAACATTTCAAATGATTTCTTAAAATTTAGAAGAAGACTGTGGACGATTTGATGCAAAATTTATCAAATGTATAAGATTACGAAATGCAAGCCAATTTAAAATAATTTAGAATTGATTTCAATTCAAATTCAACTGCAAAGATTCAAAATTATTTTAAAATATGAGAAAAGTTCAAAAATGTCAAGTCAAAATGTAAATTTTTTAATATTTCGGAATAAGATTTTGAAACTTTGTAAGGACTGAAAGGCCGATCATAAAAAAGTAGTTCTTAACATTTTAGAGAAGATTTTAACTGATTTTTTATTTTGATTCATAACATTTTTTCATAGAGTGCCTATTTTTCGAGATATTTGAAATTTTCAAGTTAAAAAAATCACCCGGATACGTTACATTTTTCGTTGAGAATTAATATTCTTTCGTTCGAAAATCTTTTTTAATTTTTTCAAGAGTCTTCGGAAAATTATATTTGTATTGGTAATGATTAAACCGCAATGCGCCACCTAATGACAAGAATCCAAACTAGAAAGAATGGTTACGATTTTAAAGATGAATTTTAATTTGTGCATACAAGTGTTTTAACGCTTTTTTTGTGGAGTTATTAGTTATTATTATTTATCAGACAATAAAAATAATTCTTTATCGGAAACAAAGGGTTTTAGATGAAATTGATATATTATACAGTAAAAAAACATCTTTTGACAGAAATATTTGTCTAAAAAAAAATAATGATTGTACTATTTATCGTGATTTCCAAAAAATGATATACTTAAATGGTTTTATTTTGAATCAAAAATGAACTCTACTTACATTTTTATTAATTTATACGCGAAATATTTACCATTTAACAATCTGTTCTAAAAGTTAGATTAGAATTCGTATTTGAATTCAAATCGTTTATTATTCGTATTCTTTGCATAATTTGGATAAAATTTGTCGGTGGGTATATTATTTAGAGTTTATTTAAGCTTACAATGCATTAAAACTTACATGAAATAGTGTAACAATTGTTTTTTTAAAGCCTATTTGACAAAAATTTTTTTTTCACTGTAGTATTTGGAAATGCTATCTAAAACTATTTGCTTCTTATGGCGATTTGTTTTTAGTATGCAATCTTTGTTTTATACTCCAAAAAACAATCGTAAAAGCACTTTTATGCGAAAATTAAAACACATTTAAAATTGTACCTATCATTTCTAGTTCCAGTTTTCGGCACCAGGTGGCGAAATGGTAGACCACCATTCCAAATAAACTTGAAAAAAAATAATATGTTATTCGAAGTTTTTATTTTATAATTTGTATATGTAAATTAAACGTTCCTGTTTTGCAGGTTCACGCTTTGAGACCCACACTCGCAGAAAAAATCACTGGAATGTTGCTCGAGCTCTCTCCGGCGCAATTATTAATGTTACTCGCGTCGGAGGAAGCTCTCAGGCAAAAAGTCGATGAAGCGTTTGAGCTGATTCACAGTCACAATCAAGATTTAGCAAGCGAGGCGCTCCTTGACCTTGACGTTTTTAGTTTAACCGAACGCTGCGGAAGTAGCAAAAAGAAAAGCATGGAGAGTATATTCTTAGATGACACGGAGGATAATGCACCTCTTTTTTACTCCCCTGGAAAGAGGGGATTTTATACGCCTCGGCAAGGTAGAGCCAGCTATGAGCGACTGAATGCATTCAGAAATGTAGGAAGGTATGTGAAAACTGAAAAAGTAGAACGCTAGTTAGTTACAAAGATACATATTGAGTTGGTAAGTCAATAATGATTGTTTTCTGCTTACAGACTCATCGGTTTATGTCTTTTACAAAACGAATTATGTCCAATATTCCTAAATCGACATGTAATCAAATATATATTGGCCAGACCTATACGGTTCCATGATCTTGCATTTTTTGACTGCGTCATTTTCGAAAGTCTAAGGCAATTAGTGATTGATGCGGAGACCAAGGACAGTAACAGTTTATTCTCAGCACTAGAACTTACATTCAGGTAAGTTTTATTCGTGTATTTTCTAAGAGAGTGTATATTTTTTCTACATCGACAGGACTGCCTCCCAGTCACGTTTCGCAACATTTTTTCGGCCTTTTTAGTCACCTTAATCTCTCGCATTTTAGATTTGATAAAAAAATAAGGAAATCAAATTGATCTATGGTATGAAAATTCTATTCAATATCAGGCTTCAGAATATTTTTACCCTTTCCCCATTTCTTAAAAAATTTCTCTTTTTCCCTTGTTTTCCAGAAACTTCCCCTTTTACTTGTTTTTTTGTTTGTTTTGCTTAAATTCGATTTGAGTTAATAGAACCCTATAAGGAAATCCAATTATTTTTGGTTTAAAATTAATTATTTATGATTGATAGGTCTACTATGATATTTTTGGTTTAGAGTTATTCTTTTTGGGGTGAAAATTTTATTATTTGATTGAAAATAAATTAATTATTTCGTATTTTTTTATAGAATTTTTTTTGTAGAAGTTATATTTCTTGGTAAAAAATTGGTCGTTATGTTGAAAATTTAACTGGATTATGAAAAATTCATCTTTTGCGTATAAATCTTTTTTCTTCGAAATTTCCACCACGTAATTTGAAAATTCGTATGTTTTGTTTGAAAATGCAACCATTTGTTTGTAAATACAAATGTTAGGTTAAAAATTATTAAATTTTTTTCTGTGAAAATTCAGCCACTTATTTTATTCTTGATTTTCTTTTTTTATTGAAAATTAACTGTTTTGTTCAAAATTTATATATTCGGGCGCAGAAGTAAAACATTTTTTTAAATATTTATTTTTGCAGCTTGAAAACTGAAGTTTTTTTTTGTTAAAAAATCATTTCATGATTACAAATTACCTTTTGTGTTAAAAATTAATCTTTTTGGGGTTAAAAGTAAGTTTTTAAAAACATTAGACTTTTTAACTTAAAAACTAAAATCTTTTAATGAAAATTTATCTCTTTCGGAAAAAAATGAATTTTTATTTCTTTGAAGAATCATCATTTCAGTTGGAAATTTATTTTCTGGTTAAATAATTTAACTATTTAATTGAAAAATTGTTTTTTTTTGTTTGAAAATTAATTTATTAAACTAAAAATAATTTTTCTTTTAATTAAAAATTTAATTATTCTACTGTTGGGTGAATATTGATATTTTTAACTTGGAATTTCTACTTTTTGTTAAAAAATTAATGTGTTTTGTTGAAAATTCGTATTTTTTCTTGGAAATAATAACTATTAAATTTTTCTTCGAGAATTCATTCATTATGGTCAAAAATTCAACTACTTAGTTGAAAGTTGAACTGCTTTATTAAAAACTGAATTTGTTGTTTAAAGATCCAGTATTTTTGTCGAAAAAAGACATCTCATCGTTTGAAAATTTGACTGTTTTTTTTGAAAATTAACGATTTTAACTGAAAATTTAACTTCTATTTTTGGTTAAAAATTTATTTTTTTAGTAAAAAAATTCGACTTATTGGTTGTGATTTCATGTATTTTGTCGAAAATACGTTTTTTTAAATAAAAAATTTATCGTCTCACACTTCATAAAATTAACATTCCAAAAAAAACAAATTTGAAATACTAAAAAATGAATCTCTATTAATTGACGATAGTATATTTTCATTATTTTCTTTTTTATAAAAAAATATATTTTTTGACTGCTATGGGAAGTAGCTTTGGTTGAAAGTTGAACTGTTGTGTTGAAAATTAATTGTTTTTAAAATTTATAGTTAAAATTTGGACTTAAACATTCACGATACTTAAAAGATTGGAGAAATTGGAAGAAGGAATTAGTTACATGTTCTCTATTATTGGTACATTACACATTTCTTTTTTTTTGCAAATAGTAGCCACTTTTGCTTTATCGTAGAGTAAAGAAGTCATCGTCATTTATATTATATTTAAAATCGATTTTTATAGTAAAATTTTTGTTCATTCTCATAGTTTAAAGTTGATGCGAGAATAAAAAAGATGTATTGATTTAGAACGAATCGACTGACTTATAATTTTGATACATTTTTCTAAACGGTAAGAAAGCTATGGTAATGCATAATATTTGAAAATTCGGTTTTTTATTTTTATTTCTTGTTTCGAGTCGAATCGATTAACCTATATTATTAATACGAATAGAAACGACGTTTTCATTATAAATTTTCAAATAAAATCATTCTGACGGACACTGTTAAGGATTTTAATAGTATTTTTTGTTTTTAATTTTACTATTTTTTAATTGAATTTCTATTCTTAAATTGATTAAAATGAACATTGTAGTTTGCCCTCTTTTTGCATGAACAGTAGTCACTTTTTAGAATTTTTTGTTACCTTTTTTTTACCTTTTTCGTACCTTTTTTCAAGTAAATTAGCCTGCCGCAGCTCGTTCTGGAAATCAAAGACTTGATTAACAACCGAATTTTCTTTTTCAGTATTGATCTGTGTCCTGAGGAAGGAGGGGGTTCCATTGAGCTCGTAACTAACGGTAGAGATATTGAAGTAACCGCGAGTAATGTGTACGATTATGTACGTAAATATGCGGAAATACGTATGCTTAAAGTACAGGAGAAAGCACTTGAAGCGATGAGGGAAGGCGTTTTTGACGTTCTGCCAGATGGAGCGTTAGACGGTTTAACTTCCGAAGATCTGAGACTTCTCTTAAACGGAGTTGGTGATATTAATGTCTCCGTTCTAATTTCTTACACTTCATTTAACGACGAATCCGGTGAATCTACTGAGCGTCTCGTCAAATTCAAACGGTGGCTTTGGTCTATCGTTGAGAAAATGTCACATGTTGAACGACAGGATTTGGTTAGTATTTTTCAAAATCCGTTAATTTAAAAGCATTTAACTTTGAGCTATAGGATTTCCCCTATTCACCGTTTTCAAGGAATTCCGTCTTCTTTCCCTGTTTCTAATCAACTTCTTTTTCACCCTTTTTTATCGTTTAATAAGAAATTCAATAAGAAATAAGAAAGTCCAACTGTTTTTGGTGGAAAGTTCATTATTTTTAATTGAAAACTCTACTATTCTAAACTTGGTTCAGAATTCGTCTCTTTTGGTTAAAAATTCTGCTATTTGGTTGCAAATCATTTTCTTTCATGAAAATCAAACTATCTCATTTTTTTGGCTTATATTTAAAAATGTAACTATTATATTTTTCGTCAAGAATTTTTTTAAATTAAACTGTATAAAAAATTCAATTCAACTATCTTGTTTCCTTATTGGTTAAAGATTGAACTTCTTTGTTAAAAACTCGTCTTATATGGTTGAATTTAACTGTTCTTGATTAAAAATTTAAATATTTTTTGTTTGAAGTATCGAGAAAATTCTGTAACCAGTAATCAGCAAAAATTTGACATCAAAATTTAATTAATTAATTACCCTGGTTAACAAAATAACATCATTACTTTATATTGCCATTTTTGTTAAGAATTAATCTCTTTTTATTGGCACTGTTCAATTTTGTATAGAGAATTTTTTTTCTTTGAAAATTCAACCATTTGTTAAAAAGAATGTCTCTTTTAGTTGAAAAATTAACTGTTTAGTTGAAAATCCATCTTTACAGGTTGATACTTAAACTATTTGTTACAAAATTCAAGTTTTTTTTGTTCTTGCAAATTTAAGTATTTTGTTAAAAGTTCATTCTGTTGATTTAGGAATTAATTATTGTGGTGATCTTTTTTTTGTGACGAAATTCGTCGTTTTGGATTAAAAATTCAACTATTTTATTAAGAATTTATCTTTCTTGATCGAAAATTAACCTGCTTTGTTGAAAAATCGTCTGTTTGGATAGAAAATTCGTCCTTCTGGATTAATAATTCATCGTTTTGGTAGAAAAGTTCTTGATTGAAAATTCAACTGTCTTCTAAAAAATTCGTTTTTAAAAATGCAACTTTTCACAGTTAAATATTCATATTTTTTTATAAAAAAATCCTACTATTTGGTTGGAAATTTATCTTTTATGGTTGAAAATTCAACTATTTGGTTAAAAATTGCATGAAAAATTGTCTGAAATTAGTGAATGTACCCACTATTGAATAACAAAGTAATTTCAGCAATTCAATAAATTATTTATGAACAAATAATTTGCACGTTTACAGTGAACAGTTGCAAAATATATAGTATGTACTTTTTGAATACGTATTAGAAGGTGAAAACTTTTTAGTTGAAATTTACAAAATAAAGTACCTAATACAAAAATATAATATTCCAATTTTATCAACTGCAATGTTAGATGTTCTAACTTGAACAATTTTTAATTTGAGTTTAAGAGCAGTGAAATATTTAAAAATGTTCCTTTTGGTTTAAAAATTATGACAAGCTTGTTATCTTTACAGCTTTTTACTAGTAAACGATAATAAAAAATTAAGAAATTTAAAAATACATTTTTTTGCTCAATAATAATTTTTTGGAAAATGTGCAAAAACATGTATTTTTGTCAGTCATATGCACATATTTTTAAAAATTTTGAATATGTCGAACCTAAAATCTATTCAGCTTGAACCAAAGAAACATTTTATCGTTTTGCGTTTTTGGAAAAAAATCTTTTTTCTTGATTTAGATTTTTTTATTTCGTTCCTTTTTTGTGATTTTGGAACGTTATAAATACCCACGAAAAAGAATTAATCCAAAAACCGGTTTGTGTACATATTCAAAAAATTTGCAATAAGGCAAACATTTTTTTCAATTTTAACTCTTTTTAGCTGTAAATTTAAAGACGAGAACAGAAGATATTTATCGATTTCAAATATTCTTTCTGCACAAATTTTATTTTTTCTCTGGCGTTTTTACATCACTGTGAATGGATTTTCAACGCCCTAAGTATATCCAATTTTTTAAAATAAATTCTTTGGTGGTAGAAGTAATTGAAAAATCAATGTTTAATATTTCCCCTTTTTCGTGCGAAAATTACCTTGTTTCCCCTTGTTTGAGCTCCTTTTGCGCTGTGATCCCTGTACAATATATTTCGACTTGAAATCTTAAAGCGTCTCATATTGAATCGAATATGGTACCAATACATAATATATATATTTTTTTAAATATATTCTCCTTTATTCATAAAAAATTATCCTATTTCCCCTGGATTGAGAGCATTTAGGGCTATGAATTCTCGTGAAAGAAGTAATTCAGACATGAATTCAAGAAATGAGTGTATCGAAAATAATAAAATAAAATAAAATTGCAGGTCTACTTCTGGACTGGATCTCCTGCTTTGCCTGCGAGTGAGGATGGTTTTCAGCCAATGCCAAGCGTGACAATTCGACCTGCCGATGACGCCCACTTACCAACTGCAAATACTTGCATCTCCCGACTCTACGTTCCACTGTACAGCTCACGTCACGTGCTACGCCACAAACTGCTACTCGCTATAAAGACAAAGAACTTTGGATTCGTATGAACATGCGTTCTCTGTACACCTGCGACAGTCCTCAAAGGAAAACCGCATTAATTATTATAACATATATAAAAAAAGCAAAATAAGTTGTTATTTTTTCTTTTTGCTCCTAGAAAAATTTATAACATTTATAAATTTGTAAGGTGTAATTTTTTCCCGATCAAGAAAATTGGTCTTCGTCTTGATAAGGTTTTATGTTAATGTGTCATATTTAGCCTTTATAGGGACGAATAAAACTTTCTCAACTTTTAGACTACTGCGAACAGTCGAGTGTCTCAATATTTCACCAAAAAGAAGGGGGACTTTCTGGTTTTAACCGATTTTAAGTAAACTTTGTAAATGTTCAGTCATCGATACGAAATCTCGATTGTCTGAAATATCGAATCACAACTGAAAATTGTAGGAAACGTACAACTGAAGGCAGTTGTTAAATATTAGAAACAGTAATAAAAAAACATTAATAAAAACAAAAGATATATTTTTTTCTCTCGATTGTTTATGTTTTAGACGATCGCTCAAAAAATCCCAAAAATTGAGGCCTACAGAAGTGAACCGCGGACCCGGGAGTTTTGTGGATCTTGAAAAATATGGGAAAATGCCGAAAACTCATGAAAAATCCGGGAAATATTTGTTCATAAATCTAAATTATAAATTTTTATTTTCAGACTAAAAAGTACCTCGTTTGAGAGTTTTTTTGTCGATAAGTTTGTTATTTATAAAAAAAAGAATTTTTTCTAGCAAATTTTTTATTTTATTCTAGTTCTGAGTTTTAAAAAATGCATTTTTCTAATACATTTTTTTCATCTTTTTGTGAATATCAAAGTATTTACTTATACTGATAAATTTTACTTTTCATTCATGCTTGTATTTTTTGCATGTTTCGATTTTTTTATTTTAATTTTTTTTAATACTTCGTTTTTGTTAGTTCCATGAAATCATTTAACTTAATAATAAAACAAATTACATTTTTTGCTCCAAGTAGAATGAAAGATATCAATTTTCTGCGTCCAATTGAACCGTTTAGGGATACTTTTAGGAATAATGCGAAAACAGGCTAAATAAAAAAATTCTCAAATTTTTAATAACTTCCATATTTCTATTTTCTTGGGCTTATTTTAAGGTTAGTGTTTAATAATTTAAATTGTTTATAAATACAATGCTAGAGTATAAGCAATTTTTAAATTTTGACAACTTATTCAGGGTGGCCGCTGAATCGGAAAATGACAGTGAATTTAATTTTTAACGGAATTTTACACGTTTATAGACAAAAAATATATCCAATTACGTGACATTGTGCAATTTAAAATAAGTAATTCAGTTTACAATGCGTAATTCTAAATTTTTTTCTGCAATTTGTTTTCATTTTAAAGCGTATATTTTGAATTTAAATAATTTAAAAATGCAATTTTGAAGAGGAGATAATTAAAGTTGGGATTTTTTTAAATCTTATAAATGCCCTAACTTTTTACGAAGAATTTACATTTTCAATCAACAAACTTTTGGATTGAAATGTTTGATTGGATAAAATTTCCAACAGTTAAATTTTTAACAGCTGAAAATAAAATTTTGGATTATATTTCATTTTTATGTTTAAAACTCAATTTTCTTCCATTTTTTAACCGTTCAAAATTTAAGAAAAAATCTTATGTATTAAAAACACATGTGAAAAATCTTATGCTTACATAATTTTTCATATGAATTTCATAAACATTTTAAACCTTAAAAAAATATGAAAAAATTCAATTTTTTCTTAAACGGTATGTCATTGGCAAATTATAATAGTCATCCAATTGATTCTCAGTTATAAGAAATTCTCAACTCTGAACATCTAGTTAAGAAATGAAAAACTAAAGGCGTTTAAAATTGATAATTTTGGATAAAAAACACTTTAGTTAATCAACTTGAAATATAAATTAATGATTTTAAAAATTGAACTGTTATAGTATTATAACTTAAACAATAATTGATTTTGAAAGACCATTCTGAAGTTCTTAAAAATTAAACATTTCACAGATTTTAACGTTAAAAATTGAACTATTTCCATTGTTAATTAAAAAAATTTAAAAGTTCGATTCGAATTTTATAAACTATTTAAAATTTTAAACGAACTTCAAATTACATAGATTCAAAATTATATTCTTTTTATTCAATCTCAAATCCTATTCAAATATTGTTTCAGTGTAATATATTCTATTTTTAACACAATCAATTTGATCTTCGTTAATTAAAAAATAACCTTTTTTAGTATTTAGAAATATTGGTCGGTTTATTGATAATGAGCAATTAAAAATTAAATATTAAAAATTGTACAATGTGAAACAAAATTGTTTTAAATAAACTTTAACCAATACAATCCTAATTTTGTTCAATTTTTAATTAATTTGTGAGTATGAGTCTTCAATTTGTATTTATAAATAATAATTGAACAATCATTAATTACAAATTATTAAATATAAAAATAATTTTGTTTCTAACTTTCAAATTATTTATTCATTTAAGAACAAAAAGTTAATCGTTCAGTTTGTAAGAATTCTAACATTAAATTGATTGAAATGAAAGCTTAAAATAGAAAAAATTCCACTTTGAGTGCAAATTCAACAATTTTTTAGATATTATGCATCAATTTAAAATGACAACTAATTTTCTTAAATATTCGAGACACGGAAAAAACAAAAAATAAAATGGTTCGTTTCGCAGATTTCTAAAAAAAAGCTCTTCTACAATTTATCGAAGAATGGAAAAGACATTTTTTGTAGAAATCTTCGAAAGAAACCTATATATCGAAAAAACGCAAAATATTTTGTTTTCAGAAATACGATCTCCATTTTAATAAAAAATCAGGCCTACATAAAAAGGTTTTTATTATTTTAGAATTAAAATAATATAATCAGTCATGTCATTATAAAAAAACTGTTGCTTCTTACTAATTTTTGCAAAATTGTTTAATTTTAATAGATTTCGTCTAATTCATTTTTCAGAGGAAACATTCTCTACAACTCTGCTGTTTCCAATTTTGAAAATAAGTAAATAATCTTCAAATACAAAGTTATTTGTTTTAAAAATTTATTTTTTAAACAGAATTGTAGAACTATTTCAGCCATAGAAAAATTTAATTTCAAAATTGAAAACCGTAGATTTGCAGAGGATATATATTTTATATATATTTTCCTCGATTAAATAAGCCACGATTTATGAAAAATTCACTGGAAAAAACTTTGTTAAATTAAATGTGTTTCGTAACTTTTAAAATTGTCTATTAAAAATGTCTTCTGTTTGAAATTATATTTTTTATTTTTTTATTTTTATTTTAGTCATAGATACGATTTTAGGCACGTATTATCAGTAATATCATTTTAATTCTAAAAATCATAGAAAAACTATTTTCTTCATATATACGACTTTGGGCACATATAATAAAGTGTGATCGTACATTTTTTTTATAATTTTTACGATCATTCAAAGATTACCTCCGCATTCTCAAAAATTGACCAAAATTTTCTTTAACATGCCGTCTTTTCCGAAAAAGTGTAGGAATTCGGAATTTTATTTTTTTTATTTGCCGTGGAAATTATTCCTGCTCTTTCAATTGATCCAAAAAATTGAAAACTGTTGAAAAATTACACTGACGGCCGTTTTTCTAAAATTCTTGAAAATGGATTTTCTTAAAAACCCGACTTTTACCATTTTTTTCAGCATTAGCTGCTAATATATACTACATATCTCCGAAGTTTTATTCTTGGTAAACAATTGCTATACATTAAAAAAAAAAACTTTGGAAAAATTATCTGCCTCAAAAATGGCTTTGTCCTCATAAAACTGACAGGATGCCTTTTTATATTACAAAAAACTGTAAACTTTTGAAAAACATAAAAACGTTGGATTTTTCTGAAAATATTTTTGTATTTTGAAAATTCGATGAAAAAAATAGGGTATGTTTCCTGGAAACCCCACCTTTTTTATTTTTTTCTTATATATTAATTAATATTCAGAAGATATTATTACCATTTAAAGAAGTTAACGTCAGTTTTAATATTTGTAAAGAATAAGAAAAAATTTGAGAGCCTGGATTTGAACCGGGAAAGGCACTCCTGGACTCATGGAAAATTGTATCAATTAAAAATAATTCCCAGAGGGTAAGAATGTCCTAATATGTTTTTAGAACGTCCTAAAAACGTTCTAAGTCAGGCCAAATAACGTTCTAAAAATATACAATGTTGCAAAGACGTTTTTAGGACGCATTTAGAACATTGAATAAAACAAAGATAAACCACGAGATATGTAGTTAGAGAGTTGGATTGTTGAGAAAATCTACTTTCAATAATTTTAGAAAAACAGCCACCATTTGATAATTTTTCAAAATTTTTATATTTCATTGTAATCAGTTAAAACTCACCACAGAATGATTTTTAATGCTTTAATTTCAAATTATTAAATTTTGAAAGTATTATTTAGAATCGATAAATTAAAAAAATGATTTGCTATTTACTAGGGTTTTCCATGTATTAAAAAAAAACTCATTTCCCAGTTTTTCCGACTTCCAAAGATTACCTATCCACGGCTAGCCTGGATTAAGTTCAATCCAAAGGTACATTCGCCATTCAGTTACTTTTGTGCGTCTGTTTCGGGGATTCCCCCTGGTTATTTTAGACCAATTTAGAAAAAATGATAATACGTCTTCAGAAAAAAGGTTTTTTCATTTTGAGCTATTACAAATCTCATTTTTCTCGAAAACGACGCGACATATGAAGAGCAATTCATAGTTCAAAATTGTTTCCATTCTGGAAATGTATAAAATTATACCCTTAACAGATATTTTTATTGTATAGTTCAACAAATGTCCCCAAAAGATAGAAAAAATCAATCAAAATCCTCCAAAATAGCATTTAGTTTACAGAACTTTAACATATTAATAAAATTTAAGAAATTAAAATCAAAGTTAAACTCCTATTTAACGACCAATTATTATTATTACACCATTAAGCCGTTTCCCTTTCGGGGTAGGCGTGACTCACTCGGTAGGGAGGGGAGTAGTGTGAAGAAGGGGTTATAGAATTTTTAGATTGATCTGGAATTAATAAAGTTAATTAGGTATTTTCACT
Organism: Druon quercuslanigerum; assembly: GCA_010014905.2. Classification (NCBI taxonomy): domain Eukaryota; kingdom Metazoa; phylum Arthropoda; class Insecta; order Hymenoptera; family Cynipidae; genus Druon; species Druon quercuslanigerum. Next base: position 1,978 of record JAAAKG020206884.1, on the reverse strand, counting down.
TCAACCACCATCTAACTTCACTTCGCTGATTGCTGAGGGAAAAATAATAAACCAAATTAATGGGATTCAGTCCATTTTTGTTCAAAGTAAAGAAAAATTGTTTTTTGTCTCTAAAATCGAAGAAATGTCATTTTTAATGATACAGTGTTTCATTTTCTTTAAAATCGAAGCAACAATGCTTAGAAATTCAAAAATGAAAATTGCCCCCCTTCCTGAAATCAATTAAAATTTACCATTCCCAGATCTATATCTGTGCCTAAAAAAAATGTAATCTAATAAATGTATTTTTAATAGATTCTAAAGATTTATTTTTTTATTCTTTAAAATAAATGCTATTTTAATCAATTTTTATTGAGTTTGTCTATCACTTTTAAAAATTTAATTTAAAATACCCAAGATAAACATCTGGTAAGGGTATATTTACATAGATTTCAGGCAGGGGAACGGTTTTAAACTATACATTAATATTCACATTTTGCTTCGATTTAGAGGAAAAACAGATATTGTATCATTAAAAATGATGATTCTTTATTTTTTGACATAAAAACAAATTTTTGTTTACTTTGAAACTCAGGAACCTTCATAATCTCATGCTACGTGCCCTTGTCATAGTCACTGAACTAAAAACAGACGTTTTTAAAATATGTTACATTTGTTCAAACTAAATGCTATTTTAGTTGATTTTTAATGATTTTGTCTATCTCTTTTAAAAATTTCATTTGAAATACACAAGATAAACATCTGGTAAGGGTACGTTTTTATAGATTTCAGGCAGGGGAACGGTTTTCTACTATGACTTACCATTCATATTTTGCTTCTATTTCGAGGAAAATGAGATATTGTATCATTAAAAATGATTATTCTTCAATTGTGGAGATAAAAACAAATTTTTCTTTACTTTCAAAATCAGGAACCTTAACAATCTCATGCTACATGCCCTTGTCCATAGTCAATGACCTAAAACCAGACGTTTTTAAAAATAATATGTTAAATTTCTTCAAACTAAATGCTATTTTAGTTGAATTTTATTGACTATGTCTATCTTTTTGGAAAAATGTCTTGAACTATACAAGATAAACATCTTGTATGGGTCGAATTGGATAGATTGTAAGGAAAACAATTTTGAACTATGAACTGCTATCCATATGCTGCGTCCTTTTCATGAAAAATGAGATTCTTGATAGCTAAAAATGAAAACAAGTGTTCTCAAAAACGCATAGTACGATTGTTTTCTTTCTTGGCGTAAAATAACCGGGCGCATCCCCGAAACACACAAAAAAGAGAAACTAGATGTGCAAGTACTTTTGGTTTGAACTTAATCGAGACTAGCTGTGATTTTATTTCCTGATTTGCCCGATGCAGTGGCCACTTTTTTCAGTTTAATTCAATCTCATAATTTATAAAACTCATGCGTATTGGAATTTATGCCCCAAAAGACGAGAGGTACGATTAAAAATTTGTTTTATTAGGCGTGTATCAGACGTAACAGAAGACGTAGATTAGGTTTGCAAAACGAGGCGCACCTTTGAAGTGAAAGCACAAGGATTGATTTGTCGACTCTTATGTTACGCATCATCGTAAAGAAATAGTAGTACGAAAAGCGATTAGATTTCAAGTAAATGCACGACTGTTAAAAAGGCAATTCCAGGCCTCTTAATTTCGATTACAAAGAGAAAAATCGATTCTTTGTAAATTTGTGTTGTCACTTTGGCATAGAAAATCGAATACACGACGACGACACAAAATATTTTCCGATAAAATACAAGAAAGCCTGGCTAGCTGCCTGCTGTGTAGCGGTAGTCCATTTTTTCCTTGCAACGTACTCAAGAAACAGAGACACAAGAAAGACTTGAACTTTAAATAAAAACAAAATTTCAACGCTGTTTCACTCACAAGCCGCTTAAAATATAGCGCCTTTTCCAAAAGGGAAATTTTGAATTTACAGTAGTTTAAATATGTATTTCCTAAACGTAAAACT
>JAAAKG020206873.1:0-22942 GCA_010014905.2 Druon quercuslanigerum | reverse complement strand
ACCCGCTGACGACGGCAGCGCGCGTACAATTGGTCTGCGAACTAAATATAATCATAATAGTACGCGACCGTTTCATTTCCATTGTGTTGACCGCCCCTGGCTAGACCTCTGCTAGACCTCTGCGGAGTCACATGTATGCTACCTCATTCCTATTGAACCACAATTCAGAAACGTTGATTGTGAGCTATCATTCGACACTCATTCTGCAACAATTGCAAAATGGAGCGTAGTTGCAGAAATCATCCTGATAGCTTCTGCTACGTTTGCGGTGTTTTTGTCCCACAAAAACAGAGACCAAACATTTCTACTGCAATGCCAGAAGGTTACCAGATTTTTTTCAGATTAAACCCGAAAATGGAGAAACATATTGGATACCAAACAGTTGCTGCTCGACTTGTGCCATTTTATTCAGGTCAGTATATTATTCACTTTTTCTTCGCCTACTTCTTGGAGAGAACCTCTGTACCATATCGATAATTGTTATTTCTGTTTGACAAATGTTAATGGCTACACATCGTCAAGAAAGGAATTCATAATTTACTCTAATGTTTCTTCCGTGACAAAAGCTGCATCTGATCGTAAAGAGTATCTCCCGGTTAATTCCACAAAACGAAAAACAGAAGAAATCAATTATTCTGATGAAAATGAAACTATGGAACATGAACCGACCAGAAACTTGCCACCATCATTCGATCAAAAAGAATGTAATGATTTGATAAGAGAGCTAAATTTATCTAAAAATGATGCTGAAGTCTTGGGCTCTAGATTCAAAGAAAAAAATTTGCTTGAAAAAGATGTAAAAATCTCTCTTTATCGAAATAGAGAGAAAGATTTAACTCCATTTTTTCTAGTCAAGATAGTCTCATTTATTGCAACGATGTAGATGGACTAATGAAGGCCACTGGTCATGAATATTAACCAAAGAATTGGCGTTTATACATTGATTCGAACAAATACAGTTTAAAAGCTGTTCTCTTGCACAACGGAAACGGATGTCCATCAAGACCCGTTGCTCATACATGGTTCCTCTGTAGCGATTTCAAAGTAATATAAATTCTCCTCGGATTGCAAATCGGTTACACAAAACATTGTTGCTTTCTATGCACCTGGGACAGCAGAGCACGAAAACAGCATTATAATGTTAAAGTTTGGCCAGACCGAGGGAGAGTTCAGCTAGATATGCAGTTTTTTGTAAAACCACTTTTTTCGTATTTTTTATCAGTGTTTCTAGATTATCTCGGCAACCGTATAAGATATCCGTTGGACTTGGCATTCAAAAATGCATCGAAATCATACATTAATTTTTATTGAAAAATTTTTTTACAGCATTCTATCTCCTGATTTGTAATTTTTCAAAAAAAAATGTTTATTCAAAAAATCTCGAAAACCTAACGTGCTGCAGAGATATGGAGGCCAGATTCGGATTCAGCAGAAAAAACTACTCTGAAAATGACATATCTCATTCTATGACCACATAGGTCACATTTTGTTGACCAGTGTAATTGTTTATAACAATACCTTGTCTTAACCAGTTTTTAGTACATTTTTAGTACTTTTGTAGCAAAAAAGTGATTGTAATTGATTTATAATTTAATAAGTATTTTTTAATAATAAAAAAAATGTGTTAATAATAATGTTTTGTAAGATCTATATCAGTGAAACGAACACAGTACATTTCCAATCGAATACAATCACTTTTTTGCAAACAAAACTACTCAAAGAATACTCGAAAGTGGTTAAGACAAGATTTTGTTATAAACAATTATTATTAAAAATGATTTGCTTATTGATAAAAAATAAATATCACATTTTCAATCAATTACAATCACTTTTTTGCCACAAAAGTACAAAAAAAGTACTCAAAATTTGTTAAGACAAGATATTGTTATGAAAACTTATTTGTTGATCAATGACAAAAGACGTATTTTTCATGAACAATATATCTTACACACCTACTTGGGGCAAAAATGTCGAACTATGGCCGTAGTCAAACCTCATGACCATTAGGGCTAGAAGACTTTTTTTTCAATTATGCTAAATTGACTCTACTTTTATTTATTTTGTATGAATGTTGTCGGGGAACTTGCAGGAAACGAGTTATTCTCAAAAAACAAAACTTTTCCGTTTTTGGTCAAAAATGCAAAAAAATGGATATTTTGAAACTTTGCAATTCCCAAACTAATAGCGTTAAAAGACTTTTCTTTCCTAGATGTACTCTGTTTCATCCTTTGGCATCATCAACGCGATCTTAACCGCACACGATTTAGTTTGTAAAAACTAAACAGGCAAAAATGCTCAACTTTGAGTCATTTACTTTTACTCATCTTTGGAACACTTTTCGATAAAGTAATTTGGTAAAAAGTTACACAGTTGGTTTCAAAACTTAGCGATTTTTCGCTGAAAATCGAAAAAAGTGGGGACTTTTAATGCACCATAACTCGGCACCTTCTGAAGATAATGGATTATTTTTTTTACTAAATGTTCTCATAATTTTGTTCTCCTTCTTTCTTCTGTTAGATATTTTGCTCTAAAAGGCAATGGGAATCATCCGTCCACGCAAACGTGATTTTTAGAAATGTTTTTTAAAAAAATGGGTTCTCTTCGTATTCGTGGTGGCATTTTTAATACGTTAAATAGAACCCCTTAAAAAAGCGTTTTCTTAAAAAAATGGTAGACCCCATTTTTTCCGGAACAAAAGTACCAGATGCCTGAACTATTTATAATGCAAAATATTTAACATAAAACAATAAAATTCAATTAGTTCTTTTTGCGCTATTTTAATAGTTTGAAAAATAATAATGTAATCTTTTTAGGTGAACCTGTTAACCTTCCGAGGTTAATTAGAAGTGCAAATGCTTAAGCAAACTACTAAACGGTGTTTTTACATAATCGTAATCTTATTTTTATTTAAGTGATGATTAATCCTGTGATTCGAACTAAACGGATAAGACTCGATCGTCTCGATAATTACAAACAGGTTGTGTGTCGGAAAAATTGTATAAGCCTCGATAAAAGCGGAAGCAGCGAGTGGGGATTCCAGTCCAAAAGCCAGGGTCGTTTTTGACTTCACTACAGGATCAATTATAAACTGTACACTGAAAAATTGAGCTGTGGCACTATTCCTTGGCATTATTCCTTATTATAGCAAAACATTTTGCTGAAAACAAACGACAGAATTTAGAAATATCCCTGGCTCAGCGAAAATGAATATCTTTTTACCATTTTCCATATACTAGGGATATCGTATACGTATACAGTAGGTTTCAAAAATGTTGACCTCTCTACTAAAGTTTGAATAAGCCAGTGGAAAAAATCGTCTGACAACGTAACAAACTTCACTGCAAAAATAATTTTATAGCGAACAAATTCTCCATTCATGACACCATCACACATTAATTATCAATAAAGTTGCAGTTGGGCGAAGGTTCAAAAACATGTTCAACAGCGTCAATTTCACGACAGTGACATATGATTTGTTATATTTATTTGTTTATAAATTTGCTTGTTATACATATACTTGTTATATTTTGTTGCACAATCATTAGAAACAAGGCAATAAAAATGTTGAAAATTAAATAATTGTTGGTTACAGAGTTAATGATAGAGGTGGACCTTATCTCAACTCCTAATTGTGATAAAAAGCTCAGTTAGAGCTTGAGATAAGTAAAAAATCAAGTTATACAATGAAATACGAAATAAAGTTTCAAAATTATTAAATAATTGGTTAATAGCAATTATTTTGTCTACGTTTTTTTATGTCACTTGGGGGCGGCGAGTGTGAGTCCTAATTCAGTAACTCTTCCAGAAGGCTGAAAATAAATACGAGTGCATTCCGGTAATCAGGTAGCTGGGGTATGTGTCGAATAGTGACGTTCGACTGACACTGATACTGATGACTCCTTTTATGCACACAAGAAAATTCATTTTTTTATATTCCTAACAGCCAATTATTTAATAATTTTCCAACTTTATTTCGTATATTATTGTATTATTGGAATTTTTTTACTTATCTCAGGCTTTGTCTGAGCTTTCTATCACAACTTGCAGCTGAGATAAGGTCCTTCTCTATAATTAACTTTATAAACTACTGTTAATTAAAGTTTCTAATGTTTATGAAACCTACATTTATAGAAAATGTCAAGGAATTCACCTGATTTTTTTCGTCTCGTTTTTGGTAATTTTTTAACAAAATATAAAAAGTCAAACTTCACTGTCGTGAAATTGACGCTGTTCACCCTATTTTTAAACCTTCGCCCAACTGTAACTTCCTTCGTAATTAATATATGATGGTGTCATGAATAGAAAATTTGTTCACAATAAAATTATCTTTAGTTTAAACAGCCCAAGCCTGGCAAAACTATACCCTGCCCTGGTGAGCAAGTCTGGATCAAGATAGAATGAAACCCTAAATCTGATCAGGGCCTTGCTCGATCGCCGAGCCTGACCCAGACTTAAGCCTAGTGCAATATCAATCCCTAGCCATTTTATTATAGGACTGCATTTTTATGGAACTATTTATGGAACCACTAGCAGAATAATCTGTGGTATCCTCAACCTCACCAACACTGGCATCTTCATTTGCTCTTGGAAGGTTATGATTTATAATATAATCCACATTTACAAAGGGAATTTCATTTGCGGGCTTATTTAGTACCTCTCCAGGTTCTGATTATTCCTCGTCGTCTGTAACACTATCTACACATACAATCATTTCGTAAGTTTAATCAAATATATACATTATATATCCGTTAATTTTTTATAATCAAAATTTTGAACATTCTTAAATTGTTTTTAATTACATAAATAATTGTTTGCGTCTGCATAAATTTAATATACTTTCAATATCGTTATTTAGAGGTTAGAATTACGCTACTATAATTTCTACATATAATTTAAAATTCATTTATTTATTTTCCAAATCCACATGTAAGTATGGAATAGTAGTTCTTCCTCGATTTCTCTTGACTCTACGAGTGCACTCTTGTAAACAAACACAAAGTTGCATGGGGGATATTGGATAATGCACAGGAAAATCCAACGTCATCTGCCATCAATTTTAGGAACTTTTGGCACTACCTAACTAGCCGGGCTCGAGGTGGCGCCATTGAAAAATACAAGCTGGAGCTAGGCTAGGGACCCAAGCCCTGGCCCAAGCCTTAATACGGGAAGAAACCTGGTATTTTTTTCACGGATAGTCACTACCCCTTATAAGTATAGCTATAATAGAGATATTAAGAATAGGTGTCTGAAGGAATTATCGGAAGAACACCAGCGCATTATGGGAGCATCGAAATAAAATGGCGACACCCGTACATTCACTTTAATTGAAAGTAAGCATTTAGTTGACGAATTTAAGGTTATTACTTTATTTTTTAATATTTGGCAAGAATGGAAGAAATCAAAAAATTTGGTGTTTTCACGAACTCTATTTTGACAACTTTAATATATATATATATATGTATATTCATTCTACAACATGATAGTATATGAAAATTAATGGACGGTATATGCAAATAACGTTACGCATATGCATATTAAATTATCATCAGATTTTTATAACAGTGTAATATAAGCGAACAGTTTCTTTCAGTTTAATATATTCTCGATTCACTATTTCGCCTGAAGAAACTTTTTTGCGTGTACGGTATTTGTGGGGTCGCACATCACTAGACAGAATATAAATTTTCTTTTAAAAAATCCAGCCTAGCTTCCTGCTTTGGGAATCGAACCCGCATCAACATGACTGCCAAGGCTACAGTGTTCGAACATAAGACAATCGCGATATCGTCTGAGCCACGATGACTCCCTCCAATCCAGCGTCTAGGTAGATTCTAGCAGTGACCTTAAACTTACTAAATCAGAATAATTCTAAGGCCATGTTCTAGCCTCGAGGGTATAAATGTGACTCTGCAGGATCGCTTATCATCAGTGTGTAACTGCATCTTCATGTGGAGTTCTATTGCATTAGTTTCATCTACAAACAAAATGTTCATCTTACTGAATATCGCACTGTTCGCGACATTAGTCGTTGCAGAAATTCGTAAGTTACACAATCAGAAGTAAAATAAATTTTAGAATCTTCTTAAACTGAGACAAATTATGGATAAATTTAAGTTGACCTCTGATTCTAAGTACATTTGTGAATTGAAAGTGTAACATTTTGATTGATTATTTTTTACTGTGAAGACACTTAAATTGTAAAAACTGGTTTTCAGTTACTTTTAAGACTTTAACGCCTGCTGTGAAGTGATCATATGAAGCGAACATTTTTAAGTACACGTGTTCCACGATTCTCAACCGTTTAGTTAAAAGTAATAAGAAGTTATATACTTTCTGATTGACATGTGTTACTGTGCGCACTGTAAGAACTGGAATTCTTCTTTTTACGGTATCACTTTTTACGCGTGTTATTTTATATTCAAGTAGTCTTGTTTTTGTGTATAGTTACTTCATCCTGGTGTTTTAAAGTTAGACAAACTGATGTCATTTCAAATAAAGACATTATTTTATGAATAATGTTCAAATTCACAAAAAAACATTAATTTTAACCATGTTTTTGGCAATTGAATTTTTTCTGACCATCGGTTCTCACGAAAAGCGAAGTTTACAAAATAATATTTTTTATTTGAAATGATATCAGTTATAATATTTTAATTCTTAAAATCTTTGAAAAACTATTTTTTTTTAAATATCTGACTTTTAGCACAACTACCTTAAAACTTAAGAATTGTTAGCAATTTTGATGAAAATTTTAGTTCCCGTTCTTTAAGGCGTTGAAATAAAAACCCTAAAAATTTTTTGGAAAAAATCATAAAGCTTAAGAGATATTAAAAATTGAAAATTTTGGTCCTTTTTTTAAGTTTCATAATTTTGGTGATTTTAATGATATTAAGGTCTAATTTTTTAATTATTCGCAAGAGGGCGCAGTTTTGAAAAAATATTTTTTGAATACAAAAGTTTTAAAAATTTCTTTTATTTTTCAAAAACTAATATTTAAACTGATTTTTTTGAAAAAATCTCACTTTCTATTTCTTATATTTTTTTGCATAGATTCCTCACAATGACCTCTAAAACCAGTAGCGTAGCCAGCCTTGAGGGGGCCCTGTATCAAAATTACTTGGGAAGGCCCTTTTCAGGAAAATAAACAAAAACTTCATTCATTCATTCTTATTTGGGGGCCCCCGAACCTTAATATCATTAAAATTACTAAAGTTAAGAATGTTTAGGAAAAAAGGACCACAATTTTTAATTATAAATATGAGGTAAGTTTTTTTTCAAGTATTATTTTGGGGCTTTTCTTTCAACACCTAGGAGAACGGATACTAAAATTTTATTCTAAATTACTAACAATAGCTGAAAATCTTCAAATGATTTGACATGTAATTGCTCCACGTGAAATCAGCCGTGAAGTGATCCTATTAACACTTTTTTTACAATGCGCGTAAGTTGAGCTGTATGACGTGGCGCAAGGCTTCGTTTCCGGACTAGTTTTTTACGTTCTATGCTTACAATTCGAAAGTATCTGGACTTTGTTTATTATTACGCTTAGTATATACATTTATATATTAAAGATATGGAAAGAAGTAATATATCAAAATGAAGAAAAGGACATTTGTTTTATTTGTATAAATATCGTTTAACGGCCGAGAAAATCAATATAGGATAAAAGAGAACAACAGAAGTTGTCTATAACTCTATCAGACGAGTTTTTATTAAAAAAATTTCCCAATTTTTCAAAAAGTCACTGTTTTCATCATCAAGGAAACTCATTAATAACAATTTAAATTCTAGAAAAGGTGTAAACATAAAACAAACTTATTAAACTTATAGTGAGATAAGAATTAAAAAAGAGTAATAAAAACATATAAATTACAAACGAGATTCTATGATGTCATTTTTGGCGTCAATTGTTGCAAGCAATACAAATTATATTGGAATGAATTAAAAAAAAAGAAGAAAATTATTGTTCATTAACTTGTTACGTAGAAGTGCTGTAAAGAGTTAATAATATCTGTAATAGTTAGAAGTATAATTATAAGTAAATTAAGAGTAATGATGAGAGCAGGATATGATTGCATCCTGCTTTAATAAGAATTACTCCAAAAGTGACTATCAGCAATGTCTACTAACCTATCCAACAATGATTCAGAAGAAAAGGCGTTAATTGTGAAATAGACTTCATTATAAAATAACAGATGACGTTCTGAAGTTATTATGAAAGTAGAAACAAGCAACATAATTTTAGTTCATGGATATAAGAGTAATTTTGATCAAAGGAAAAAAATAACTGATAGTAATATTGTGATAATTTTATAGAAAAATTCTAAAATATAATTGTATGATTTATTAAGATAGTCTAAATCAGTGAATTTTTCAGGCTATTATCTAGTTCTTTTTTTATAAAAAGTATTTCAGCAAAGGCTGTTATTGCCAGATTATTTTCTTAATTTAAAACTTCAATTCACCCCATAGAAAAAAATGACAGGTATTATCATTAAGATTATTATGTAAATTGTCGTTCAGGAAATTATCATAATTTAGTCTAACACTATGTTGGTGTTCTTTTAGTCTGTTATGTAAGGATCTTTTTGTTTGTCTTTTTATATTTAATGAAATTTTTACCATAATAAGGAATAGTAATATTCCCTTTTCCATAAAATTCATTTTTGATAATGTTATTAGGATTAAAATTAAGTTTTTGTTTTCAGGTTCCTTTAATCTATTATCTATATGTTTATCAATAATAATCTATTGCAAATGGTTAAAAAAAAGATAATGTTTTACAATTTTTATGTTATCTTCATGAAATTTATTATCAGAATGAAAAATATCTGAATCTACTATGTTCTTTATAATAGCATTTTTTTGTTGAAAAGGATGTTTTGAAAAAAAAGTTAAGTAAGCGACCAGAGTAGGTTGATGTGCGAAACCAATTCGTAGAAATAGAACCATTATCATGTTTTATAATTCTAAAATGAAGAAAATAATCGTATTCTTATTTTTTGAAAAGTGACAACAATTGGAAAAATTTGTAGATAATATAATTATAAAAAAAAACTTTTAACCGTTTTTTTAAAAACCGCACCGTTTTCATTATTTTTAATAATAATGATTTTTGCAACTTTTAATTGAAAAATTAATAACTTACGACTCGTTTGCAATAATCGAATAAAATTTGTTATGACAGTTGTGAATCGTTTTCTCTTTCGAATAAGAATTTTTTACAATAATATTTCCAAAATTACTATTTTTCTATCAACAATTATTTTAAAAAATTTGATTTTTTATAATTTCTAGGCCACGATTGCAGTGAAACTTTAATACAATGTAGTTTGCACACTTCTTTCTGTTCTTAAAAAAAATACAAATTGATAATTCTCACTCTGACCGTCTTAAAAAAAAGTTTTTGTCGCGAGTGCCGCGTAATAATTGTCGCCTCGAACGGTGTGGGCGGCGCGATCGACGCGATTGTCATTTATTTATGCACGTCCAAACGACCCTTGGTTTTAACGTAGAAACGTCAATGACGCGGCTCGTTGTGCAAAACTTTTTCTGTTCTCTATGAGCTTATGTTTAATTTTATACGCAAGTATTATTTATATGTACATATTGTTAGATCACGCAATGCAATATCATGTCTACAATTCCGTATATTTTAACGTTTGTAGATCGTTTGAAGCAAAATGTTTTGGCCAAAGTCATGCTGCGATCCTTTGAATAAAGATAAGCATTAAAATGTCATACAGGATTTACGTCTAATAACTGAAAGAGAGAATTGGAAGTTTGGAAAGTGCATCGGATTGTATGTGTGAAAATCTTGTCGGACTACGTGTTATTCAAAAAATGAATTTTTTTCATCCAATCTATGATCCTCTTCTACGTTATCAGCAGATTCTTCTTGCACCGAAAAAATCATTTAATATCTGAAAACCCAAAAAACATGCTTTTGTATATATTAAAAAAATTCTAAATAAGGCAATTTTTTTAATTAAAAATTTTTTCAATTGTAACTCAAGAAGAGAACAGAAGATATTAACCGATTAAAATCTTTTTTCTTCACTTGCTTTGGATTTCGACCCACAAATTGTTATCCGTCAGCTCAAACGATTCGATTATTTTTTGAATTTTTACTTCGCTCTACTGAAAAGTGTTTAAATTTACATTGAATGTAATAATTATAGTAAGGAAGAAGTGATAATTTTGGAAAAAAAATATTTATAAGAACTATGTTAAGCAAATCAAAATTGTGTATTGAACTCATTTGACTTTTTTATATCACTTTAAATATATTTTCGACGACCTAAGCATATCCATTTTTTTAAATAAATTCTTGTTATTTGATAATATGATCTGCGCTTCTTTTAAGTTGAAATATATGATATGAGATTAATTAAATGATACACATTCCATATCCTGTTTTTTTGATATCTACAAGCATATGTTAATACAAATTTAACTACTTCATTTCAGTTTTTATTTTCTGGCGACACTAGCAATGAAATCTTATAAACATTTATCCTGCATAAACAACCGGTTTAAACAAACTTATAATGTTGGTATAATAGATAATTAATGTATACATAATAGGAAGATTTTCTGAATTAAAAAAAAACATATACACACATACATCTGCATAGAAAAATGTATGCATTCAAATGAACTTTCAAGTCACGCGGTGAAACTTCTGCTCATTTTTTTCTTTGGTATTCTAGCCCGAAACGAAATAACAGCCTTGTTTACAATCCATACTTATGTTTAAAAAAAAAAAAACATTAAAACAATACATGCGTATTACGGCAGGTTTTCCTAAAATTCTGATTACTATTCACTTACTATTTTTTTCTAATAAGTCCTTCGATTTTATGTTTCCGGCCTTTAAGTTGTAATTAATTACTTTGTTTCTTGTTTTCGCGTGACAGAACTCAATGATGGATAATGATGACTATTGTGTGAAGACTTGTAATTTTTAATTTACAGCACAATATATTGAAGTTTGTGGCCGACGAAACCCCCAACTAAATGAATGCATCCAAAATTCTGTTGAGGCTATGATCAATAAACTGAGGAATGGGATTCCTGAAATTAATGTCCCTCCTTTGGAGCCCATGTTAATAGATGGCATGAAACTCGTTGACTTACCAAACTTCAAAGCATCTGCCCGTGACGTAAAACTATATGGACTATCGAATTTCAAGATAAAGAAACTAAATTTGGACTTGGAGAAACGACAGATTAATGTGGAACTTATCTTTAAGGAAATTACTCTCGATGCTGAATACGATGTGAATGCGAAGATCCTCTTTCCCGTTGCTGGGACAGGTCCTATCAATATGGTTGCAAGTTCGTAATACATATCTATAATATTATTGTATCATACAGCCCATTAATAGCATATTGTGTAGCTAGGATAAAAATACATTCTCCGTCTACGTATATAATACGTTATGTAACACAGGTATGATTTACAAGTTTTTCACGTCAAAACTAAAAAGACGCTGATAAAACGCGCAAAACATGCCTGATTCACAGAAAGACACTAATTATATTTACATAAGGTAAGTGATATATTAAATTAGTAAAATCAGTAGGCCCTGTAGGGTTTCGCCGCCAAATAAGAATGCGGACTGGCCGGGATTCATATAATGAAAATATCGCTTTCCCTGCAGCTTATATACAGAGAAAACTTTCACGAATTATGAGTTCATCTTCACACTATAATTACTAATAGTGTGCTTAACATAATAATTTATTGCAAATGAACAATGGAAATCTGATCATTACCTAAGGTTTCATTTGATATGAAAATGATAATGACTTGTGTCCCTAGTGATATAAAAACTCAAAATATACTGTAACGAAAAAGCCTGTCCCGTTTCAGGTTATCTGCAGGCTCGATTTGAATAATTTCGTCTCTGGAGATATTCTGATAGATTTGCCTTCTTTTAAGGGACGCTTTATGACTTATTGGCTGTTTGTGCTGATTTTGAAACCTCAACGGCACTCAAGAGTGATGCGACGGTCATATAAAGGTCCTATTGTATTCGTCACGTATCAAGCAGCCAGAATTATTTCCCTTAGTTGGCCTTCACCAACCTGACTGTTCTAACAATTTTTCTCAAATTATTAACAATTCTTTTTAATTGATTCTCTTTATGCATACTTTATAATTATAACTTATATACTAATATAATATTTTGGAGTTGATTTAAAAAATGTTGTCTGTTTTGGCATATCTCATTCTATTTTCGATATATGTCATATTCATTTCAATTTTAAAAAACTAAAAAAAAGTTAGATATCTGAAATAATTAAAACCCATAGATTCTAAAATTCTGATATTTTCAGAGATAATTTCAAAATTTTACAATTTTTAATTTTTAATCCGTTTCAGCTGGCTTACTTGGTTTTCCAGGACGTGTTACCAGTTTTTAAGTATGCGTCCCGGTGTTCTGGTAGTGCCGTATATGTCCCGGTTTTGTCTCTAATACTGTCTAGAAACGGCATTTACTGTGATTTACCGTTTCACCCATTGACCGATCATGACCCTTTACTAATTGGTTAATACTACGTGCAAGAGTCGCGTTCAGAGAACAATCTCTCTCTCTTTAAAGTACAATGTGAGTTTGAATCATATCAAATAAGCGTGCGTATGACGGCCAATAGCGTGGCTTCTCCCTTCAATACGCAACGCTTGCGCAGTTGAAAAAGTCGTAGTCTGTTAGCAACACTGCAGTGGAACCTCCTGTTACTGATCATCACGTTACGTTACGTTACACTTTCTACTTGCATGTTAACGCGGTTTATATTGGTAGATCGAAGGGTAGGGAATTTCCAGCAGTGACCAGGATTGAGATAAGAAATTTTCTCTCTTGGCACATGGCCACCCTGCTCTAATCCCAAGTAAATGCATAAAACTTTTGCATACTTTAACAATGATTTATGAATGAACGTGTACACAAATAATTTACATGCATTTTTATTCTTTAAAGTTTGTGCATTCTTAATTACAGTCAAACCTAGATTTATTGTCAGTTTTGGGACTGAGCGTGAAATTATATCGAGGGCCTAGTCACTGAGAAATCTTATATTGCTGAACTGGAAATCTCAGGAGAACTCTTTCCCTGGCGGACCGAAGTAACACAAAAGGATCCTCTACAAAGTACCCTTAAAGACAACACGAGTCTCCCTTCGGTTCCTTCTTTAAAAACTCAAAAAGCAGCAAGATCAACTTTTAAATTGTTGAAATTCAACTTCTACGTTAAAATTTCCATTAGAAACTCACGCAGCTTTGAAAACTTAAAAAAATAAAATACCTGTCATTTAGATGAGCCGAAGGCAGCTGTAAGTGCATCTTCTTTTCGTAGCAGTTAAGAAGCGTTCCGCCGGTAACTTTAAAAATGTTGTCTGGATGCTAGCGTCACGAAATAGAAACCTCAGACAACAACGCTGCGATGCAAGTGAGAGCAGTCAAACAGTGTCCTTGAGGTTACGAGACGAGATGTTTGTTGACGTTTGTATTTGCTAATGCAAAATATTGGCTTCTTTTTTACGTTAATTTTATTATTACATATATTTCTTTACATCTGTTTTCCAATTTTGAATTTGATTTTTAAACTTCGCACGCAATATAATACTTGAGCTAGTATGGATGCGCTTGAAAAGTCACCTTCAGCAGAAGTTACTGATTTTTTAAAAAAATTTAACGCTGCAAAGAAAGTATTGCGATCACTCCGTGAGTTTCTAATGGAAATTTTAACGTAGAATCCGAATTTGAACAATTTAAAAGTTGATCTTGTTTTTTTTAAGTTTTTTAAGAAGAAACCGACGGGGGGCTCAGTGGGGTCTTTAAGGGTACTTTGTATAGGCTCCTTTCGGTCCCTTCCGTCCGCAGAATATTTTGTTCAAGAGTGGCCCCCATTCCAGAGTCTGAAGCGTCTGTAATCAGGTGCTTTTTTGCATCCGGCGAAGGATGCGCGAGAAGGGTTGCGTTGGCAAGGTCTTTCTCTGCCTTCGCAAACGCGTCTTCCGTTTCTTGGGTCCACTCGATCTCTCGTCGATCATTTTTACGCAAATCCAAAAAAAAACCGTTTAACGGTGCTTGGACCTGAGCGGTTTGAGGTAGGCTGCGCCGATAAAAATTTACTAGGCCTAGAAATCTGCATAGTTCTACGATAGTACGAGGCTTCGGAAATTTCGTAATTGCATGTACCTTCTCGGTGGTTGGTTTAAAACCATATTAACTTATGTGATGTCCTAGGAATTCTAGTTCGGTTTGCCGAATTGACACTTGCTAATATTTAGCCGTAACGCGAAATCTTTTAGTCGCTGCAATACTACTCTATGATGTTTCTCGTGTTCCTTAACGTTTGAGGAGGCAACGAGAATGTCATCGGCGTAGGCGAATACGTAGTTGAGATCACCCGAAGCACGGAAAATATACCGCTGGAAGGATTGGCCAGCGCTTCGCAGACCGAAGGTCATGAAATTATATTCAAATAGTCCCAATGGTATGATTACCCCGTTTTAGGTATAGTAGCAGGAGCTATCGGAATTTGATGGTAGGCTTTAAAAAGGTGTAGTTTAGAGAAAATCGTTTTGCCGTGCAAATTTGCTGAAAAGTCGTGGATGTGTGGAATCGGATATTTTTCAGGGATAGTGATTGCATTTAGCCTGTGAAAATCTTCGCAAATTCTCTATTCACCATCTTTTTTGAGAGTCGTGTGTATTTTTGCTGCCCATGGACTGCTGGAAGGGCGGCAGGTGCCCGATTCGAGAATTTGTTGGAACTGCGTTTTGGCAGCCGCCAGTTTGTCCGGCGACAAACGTCTAGCACGCTCAGCAATCGGGGGGCCCTTAGTCTCAATATGGTTGATTGGATTGAGAGATTCTCGTGATCTCCAGAAAATCGGCAAAAATTTTGGCATACGGTTCAGGTTTATCTATTCTGCACACCCCCAAGATGCTCGCGTTTTTTATGAAACCCAAAGAGCTACAACCTGTGGTAGTGTCTACTAACCTAGATTTGTGAGGAAATGGAACTAAGCGGTACTATGCCAAAACGTCGGCTCCAATTATTGGATAAGGGACCTCGGCTAAGCAAAAGTTCCACGCAAAGTAGCGACGTATGCTGAAGTCAGGAGAAATACGTTTCGTTCCATACATGGCAATATGTATGTCATTGGCTGCGAATAGCTCACCATCACTTGATGTGGCTTTGTATTTGTTGCCTATGAAGGCGCTTAGAAATGACTTTGCTTGAACTCACATTGTGAAACCCATGTGCACGGTTTTCGGCATCGATGAGCCTTTTGCCCGAATTTTTCATGGTAAAAGCATAAACCGTTAGAATTACTACTTTCGGAGCGATAGCGGGTATTCCTATTTTTGGAATTCGAACGACCACGCTTACGTTCGCGTGACCTGCTAGAGTGAGGTCGTTGGAGTTGCTTCGTCAGCTTTTCCAGTTTTTCTGTCAAACGGTTTACTTTGGCTTCAAAACCTTCCGTTGATGTGCCGGAAACAGATGCGGAAATGTTAGGATCGTCGAACGGTTCGCGAGAAGTTACGGACGAAATATTGAGGTTACCAGGGCCGGCGGCTTCCATGACCTTGTCGGCCATTCTGGCCAGGTCATCAAGGCCGTCCACGTTGGACATTGCCAGAATTGCCTTTATTTGATTCGGTAATTGCTCGAAAAAGATACTTTTTATAATTTCCTCGCTACAGGCATTATCGTTTAAGGGTCGCAGGCGATTTGAAATGACGGAAAGCTTCCTGTCTGAAAGGACTTTGCCTTTTAGTAGTTGTCGAAGTCGACTCTCAGGCGAAGCGGAGAAACCTGTTATGATTCTAGGTTTAATTCACGTGTAAATATTCGGAGGGCTCGGAGATATTGATAAAATATCTTTAATGTGTGCGACGATTTCAAAATCAAGGTTCGCGACGACAATCCGCTTTCGTTCTCTCAGCAGTTATTTGGGAGGTCGCGAAGGAGGACTCGACTTGGATGAACCATAGTGATCGGTGCTGATGAAAACATTTTGGGATTTTCGGAACCCTTTGTGTCGCGCCAACACATTTTATTAAAAGTTACAACCCGATAGAAATATAGATTTGAGTTGATTTAAATACGACGGCACAAACCAGCAGGTTTGATGGTGAGAGTAGGGAACTGTTGAAAAAGTCACTTAATCCGTTCGTGCACCTCTGCTTGTTACAGAATTATTAAATTGTCAAATTAACCAGGTTCGTAAAATTGAAATAAATTTTAACATTTGACACGAACGTAACTTACAAGTGTCTTGGCGTGTTATTAATGCGTGACCCGGAATAATGAGCGATGTCATTTGTTGACAGGTTGAGGTTATGGTGCGATAGTGTGGAATGCATGCGCGTGAAATAGGATGCTCGGTACATCGAATTTATTTATTAAAAAAGAAAAACCTTTTTTTTGCACTTGTTGACGCATAATGCATTTGCCATTCGCACGTTTAACTAATTTTTTGAGATATAAATCCTGAAAACGGCGTATTAACTAGGGGAAACTACAATTCGTTTCACGAGCGTGAGCTAATATTTATTAAAAAGAAATATGCTTTCTTAATTTTTAATGAAACGTAGGCTTTTTGAAATTCGCGTATATGATTATTTTATTTGGGCAAGAGTGCCACGGAATCTCGAAAATTTCGATAAGTGATTATTTGTATCACGTGAGTAATTGTGCAATGAATGAATAAAAAGTTTTAAAAAATTCCTAATCGTCGCTCGGGCTTAACGTTTTTTCTTATTGGTAAGACTTGCGCGTTTATACGTAGATGAAACGAAAATGCCTCGTCGCGTGGCTTTAATACGTATTCGATACACTTCTACGAACGCGGGAAGAAAAAAATTACATTTTGTTGCTTAAAAACTAGGAAATACAAGTGATACCTGCAAAGAAGTCTCGTTGAGCCTATACCTGAAGTCACTTTGGATTGGACAACTGCGCAAAAATATTCTGAAGCTAGGAAATATTACACCATGGCATTATAAGCGTCTTCTTCGATAGATTTAGTTTTCAAATCCATGGGCGTTAAACAAGGGCTTTAAATAGGATTTTTAAATTGGGTTTTAATCTAATTTAAGTTTCTTAAATTTTGAACGAGGTATCTGTTTGGACCGCTGTTCATGACTATCCATTAGTTATTAAAGAAATCCTAAAGGCCCTAAAATGTTAGTATATAAAATATTGTAATAAAAATTCCTCGCTTCGTGCAATTTAAAAAAGAATTTTTAAATTTAGGAAATTTAAATCACAGTCAAATCCAAATAAAAAATCCTATTTGACGTCCATTCATCAAATTGATGAAAACTCCTGTAAAACAAACTAGAATCCAATGACTAAATTAGACCACAAAGATAAAAAAATGCTACAATTATAATCTGCAAAAAATCCTTGTTAAAATAAAAAATTTCAGACAAAAATAAAAAAAGGAAAGAAAAATGTGAAGATAACCAACCACATCCCCCTCCTTCTCTTTTTCCTTCTTTCGTCTTTTTTATTTTTAATATTATCAAATCGCAAAAAAAGAACCAACGTTTCGGCACTCATACCCTTATCAAGGCACAGCACCACCACGATGCTAACTCCAAAATGCTCACTTCTCATTTTTATTTCCTCTTTTTTATTTTTGTCTGAAATTTTTTATTTTAACAAGGATTTTTTCAGATGATAATAGGAGAATTTTTGTTTTTTACAGGAGTTTTCGTCGAAAAGAATTTTACTTTTATACGCAGGCAAGTCACTTATTCGGTTTCTAGAGATTTTTCGCTGATCAGTTACTCGCCTAATAGCAGTAGTATTCGTTCTCTTAGGCGTTGCAAAAAACCTTAAAATAATGTTTGAAAACTTCCAAAAAGTTAGGAGATATTGAAAATGGATTTGTGAAAACATTCCATTTTAGATTTTCTATACATTTTTTATAGATAGTTTACGATGTGCTCTAGAAGCCCTGTGAATATAAAAATAGGGTTTTTCTTAGGTTTCAAAAAATATTTATAAATTTGCTCCGAAACGATGCACAGGATGGATGTGAAAACCCGTTTACAAATATACGAACATTAGGCGAATATCATCCTCGTAAGGATGGGCCTCGCCCAAAGCTTCTCCCCTTGCTAGCTTTGAGAGAAGGGTTGGGACAGGCCCAGACCATACCCCAACTAATTGTACACTATTATGCTAAAAGCTCCTCAAGTGCCGTCAATCTAGCCCTTAAATAGCATTCGTAGAAGACAATACAAATTTCAAAAAGGCACGAGTGAATGAGTGTTACCATTTAAGGGTGCCAAAAATGACGTTACCATTTGGCCATAGCATTGCTATCATTTTTTTATATTACTTTCAATTTTATGTGAATTTTGAAAATTTATGTAGTTCTTATAAATTAAATCGATTACAAAATGAGACAATGTCTATTTTATTGGAAATCGTCCCTCTTTAGGTACTTTGGAAAAATTTGATTTTCATGCTCAAAACTTAACTTCATTTGATTCATGCAATATCGCAATTTTTGTTAACCAAAGCACCATTCTTAAGCTTTAATGCCCCTTTTGATTTTAAAGAAAAATATTACCTACATCCAAAGTTATGATATTTTAAACAAAACGGTGCATTCTTCACATTATTATTTTTTTATTTCATGATATTGTTTAAACAAATTATCAAATCAGCAATATAGAGATTGATCCTTAAACTATGATGGTTAATGAGATTTTATTAATTTTGTCCAATTTTTTAGAGCACTTTACAGTACATTTTAAAGCGGTAGACACGAGTGACCCAGTGTTACCATTTAAGGGTGCCCAAAATGACGTTACCGTGTAAGGGTTAAAATTTTTTCGAATAGTAAGAGAAATCATATTTCTATATTCAAGGGACTTACAAAGGATATTCTAAGCTAAACTATTTATTTTGCTCACAAACTGTGAGTGTTGCAGTTAATTCCAAATATTTAGCGTTTAACGTTCGGGCATTGTAAGAAGCGCGCTGTGAGAGTTATCGGGATAAGCGAATGTAAGATTGACCGAAACTTGATGTGTAATTCTCAGTTGTTCGTTGTTTTAGCTCTTAGTGCTATGCAAATATATATCATATGTACTGATTTTGACCACTTGCGCCCTACAGCGATAAAACCATTTTTTTAGGGACATTGTATTGGCTCCTTATAAACTACAAAATAACCAAGCTTTAGTCAAATACACCGAAATGTGTTTGAGGTCCTTTGATAAAAAATTATTTCATCAAGAAATTACCTTTATTTTTTGCAAAATTTTACTAGGGTCAAACCGGTATTTCATCCTAGCCGGACTAAGTTAAGTGACTGATGAGATGAGGATGTTATAACTTAATTTAATACGGTGTTTGATATTTCTTGCGATGATGTTGTAGGTACGAAATGACGACCATGGTGTAGTTTGGAGTTCGTCTTTTAGCGCTGTTATACTTAAACAACGGTCGCGAGCGTTGAATGTGACAACAGTCACCTATGGATGTTTTGTTAGAGCTATCATCTGCCACTCCACAGGTCTTTATTCGCTTGCTTCCTGATGGTCGAGAAAGTTTCTTACAATGCGACAGGTGTTTAATAAAACTGCCTTCTGAGCCATTTCCAGTACCCTACTGACTCCTAAATGTTCCAGATGTTCAGTGCATCTTGCGTGCACATAGCGTGTAGACGAAATCACTGTGGGATGAATAGATACATGTTTCACATTCCTCCATGAGGTTTTTACTTTATGCCTTTTCCGTTTGTATAGTAACATCCCAATACAAGATGTAATCTTAGTTTTCTAAAGCGGAAATTGGAGTTTATCTATAAAAAGGTATAAATTATTTTAAGATTCCTAGGTTTAGGGTGAATTGTTGATGTATAATGCTTGCTACATCATAAGGTCTGTGCGCATATTCTCTCTGAGCCATTACGCAAAAGCCAGCAATAGTATGATCCATGTATTTCTGTATTTCTTTACTGAATCGGCATCGGTCAAAAATGTCTTGATGTAACGATAATTTTTTATGCTGACAACCTTATCCTGTATCGCAATGACAAATTCTTCCATTTTCGAATACAAAACACCCTTTCTCAACCAAATATTGGATGCCTCTCTATCCTCTGCATGTCAATCTAACATTTTGGGGTGCTGGCCGTGGACAGTTTTCTATTTCCATTGTGTTTCTAATTCCTCTATGGTTTCTGCCCTGATATTCAAAGCCTCATCCGAGGACAAATTCAGGGGCGTCATGATCGGCTTTACAGATGATGCTGCAAAGCACAAAATCTCGTTTGCTGTTAAATAGTCTCGCAACTGTATAACTTGTGACTTATACAGTTTTTTGGCATCTACAACTCCCGTGCCCCAATATTTCGTAGTAGCACTACCCTTTCAATCGCTCAATTAATGTGCTGCATTCGATGCTTCAATAATCCAACCCTGAAGATTCTGTTTAACTCTTCAAGGTCGGTGTTGCACCATTTTTTGAGCCAGAATAAGTGCGTGAGGACAGGGATGACATAGGTCTTGATTACCTTGATTTTATTTGTCGAGTTTGTGAAAACTCTTAAAAATCAATCTGTGCTGAATACCCTTAGATTCAAGAATACTCAGATATTCATTTGACTCACCCGCAGCTATTGCCTCGATTTCATTTTCGAACTCGTTCTCAAACTCTGCGATCCCTAATTTCCATCTTGCCAAATGCACTGTTCTGCACTTATCTCGTTGGAACTCCATATGGATATAATTAGAAAACTGCTTTGTGACATCGATTACTTGCTGCAGTTTCTGGGCTGAACTACCGTACAGCTTCAGGTCATCCATGTACAAAAGATGGGTCACTTGATGACCATCCTCATTATCATGAATTCTGAACCCATGCTGAAACATGCTGTTTAGTATTTTGCTCAATGAGTTCAACGCTAAACAGAACCATAGTTTACTGAAAGAGTATTCTGGAAATACACCCACGGTATTCGACTATTTATCCTTGGTTATCCATGATAAAAATATTTGATTCTTGTACCACAATGCACGACTTAGAAAGTCAATGATACGTGGGTAGATGTTTTAAAGTTCTAAGGCTTCAAACAAATTGTTATGCGGCACGGAAGGAAGCGCTTGCTTGTAGTCAATGTATGCCATGTGCAAGTTCCTTTCATGCTTTGGAACCTGAGGCATGGAAACAATGTCTGTAATGACTAGAATTTTACTGCCTCGCGAGTTTTTACAACATGCTTTTTGTTCTTCTTAAAGGATGTCATTATCGGCGCAATAAGAAAATACCATCTCTTAAATGATAGCTGTAAGACATTTATAAATTGCTGAAAGACAGTCTATCGGTCTAAATGCAGATGGATTTTGAGCGTCTGTTTTTTTAGGTAACATATAGGTAGTACCATGGAACATAAAGCCTGGAATCAGATCTGGGTGTTCAATGATCTTCGGAAAACATCTTGCCAACGCAAGATGCACACTCGTCAGATATTTTTATCAGAAGTTTTGCAGCATGTCCGGATCTGGAGCTTTCTAGTTACTTGCCCTGTTTATGACCGCTAAACGATATAAAGCTGTGATCTTTGTCAGCTGCATTACAGGGCTGTTCCTTGCCCTTGCTCTCTTCAGTTTGCACTACGCAGTGTCCGAATTGCATCTGTTCATTTTTCACCAAACACCCGACCAGTAGTTATTCATGGCTTCCAATTGAGGGACTTCGGTGTCTTGCTGGTTATTTTTCTTTACTCTCAGTTCACGATAGAACCTTCTTTCAACTGTCTAAAAGGGTCGATTTTTTTGCCTTCGTTTACTACTTTTCTTGTACACCCGCAGTCTAGCAGTAAGAGCATCAAGTGTCTGCTGTTAAGAATCTATAATCTCATCCAATATTGATGGTCTTAATGTCTCGATGTGCGGAGGGAGGGTGATTTTACTAACATTATAATCAGCTTTCTGGTTCTTTTTCGTTTTTTATATTGCGTTAATCGACCTAATTCGCACCTTACTTTGCTGACATCCATATCCAACCTGATCTTACATGGTGAATCTCCATCCCTTGGTGGGTCAAAGACTTCATGTGAAGGCCTATTTCTGCGACCCCACGTTCTAACAGTTGCCACATCTGCACAGCATACCAGAGTCTGCTGTTGATATGTTTTATTAGTGCAGGCAGATTGTTTGTGGCCTGGGCATGGTGTAGTTTGGAGTTCGTTTTTTGCCACTGTTATACGTAAACAGCGACCGCGAACTTCGAGATGACAACAGTCACTTCTGGATGCTTGCTTAAAGCTAGCTACTGTTATTAGAAGTTGAAGGCTCCAGAGGCCACTATGACGGTTCCTTAAAGCATCCAACCTTAAAACAACCGCTGCTTATACCTCCGAAATTTTCTCCTCTACGTAGAGTGCGGTCTTTAGCCGCGGATGGCCTTAAGGAGCAGACGGTATGGAGGTAAAGGTTTCACCTCTGGAAAATTTTTAGAGCTTTATTAGAGCTTTTAATTAGAGCTTTCATAGAGATTTATTATTATTATTTTATTCAAGATTTTTACTCGGGTGAACCCGGTTGTACATCATAGTCCCGGACTAAGTCAAGTGACTGATGAGATCAGGATGCTATAAGTTAATTTAAGGGTTTATATACAGTTAAAAGGCCGAAAAAAAGCGAATTTTCCAGAATTTTTTCTGAGAAAACTTTTAAATTTATTGATATAAAAATTTGTACACATATTATGGTATATTTTAACTGTATTTTAAGACTTAGTACTAGTAAAAATATTTATTTGGAAAGGAGCCACAGATGATCTCCGGGAGCTACTCTCAAAAAAGACATTTTGGGGTGACCACTATATCTCTGAACTGGATCATCTGAAATTAAAAAACCAAACAGATTTCGTTAAAGTAATAGTAAATCT
>JAAAKG020206862.1:0-22943 GCA_010014905.2 Druon quercuslanigerum | reverse complement strand
CAGTATTATTATATATTATTATTATTAAACCGAAAATAAGAACTTTAAAGAAGAAAGCTCGTTTGCAGCCGAAAAATTAAAGTTAAAATGTGATCTTTTTTAAGCTAAAAATTTAGCTATTTGGTTAAAAATTTGTGCTTTTTGGTAGAAAATTAATTTTCGTATTCTAAATTGAACCACTTGGTTAAATACATTTTGTTAAAAATTTGTCTTTTTTGGGAGAAAATTAATTTTTTTCTTAAAAATGCAATTTTATAAATTACTTCAAACATAGGCAACTTTTTAGAGATTGATTGTACGTAGTGTACATCCTTAATGAATTTTAAATAGAAAACTTTCAAAAAAAGTGAAAGTTCAATCTTTTTAAATTTATAAAAAATGTTCCTTACTTTTAGAACGTTAAAAATGATAAAATTTGTGAAATTTTCCATTTCCAGTTTAAAGGTCTTGAAAACAGAATAAATTTAGATTCTAAGCTTGTCAAATTAGATTAATATTGTAATAGAAATTCTATGAATGAGAATTGCAAATACAAAGGGATTATAAGTACAATGGATACTAATTTCGAGATCTCAGATATGCCCTCGTCTAATCCAATGCGAGATATCCTGGATGAAGGCGAGTGAGGGGTAGCAGTGGTGCGGGTATGCTTAAGCAAGTATGAATGCGAGTCGGACGATGACCTATTTTGTTCGCGTTTTATTATCCATTACGTAATTGAAGAACAGCCTCTTACGTCTATACTATATATAAAATGAAGATGTAATATACTGCCGGTACTTCTGTACACTTTACAAACCTCCGAGTTTCGCGACCAGTGATTATGAGTGATGCGATATGCGTGCGCGATATTACGAGCTGTGGACCCAATGGCCCGAGCCATTGGCATTGCTGCATGTATGTACCTATATCAGCTTCGAAATGCGTGACAAGTTTAATTAAAATCCCGCGTGATTTACTCCCTCGCACTGAGGGAGAATACAAGAGAGCGAGAGAGTGAGAGAGTGTGTGAGTTCGAGAGTGAAATAGCGAGAGAGAGAGTGGAAGTGCGAGAGAGAAAGAGTGGGGGCTGGGGGCGAGTGGGAGGAAGCGCGACACTCTGCGGGCTCTGTTACGTTCGACTCACGTAGTAAGTACTCAATTCGCAATGAAATATCGCGACGACCATCGCTGACGATTATAACGGTTCGTCGGTGCACCGGGTGTTGCACGCAACTTCCGCTGTGCGGTCTTTTTTTACGCTTCTCTATATTTCAATGCTCGCTGAAGAGATGATACGAAAAAGGGAGAAAAAAAAGAGAGGAGGCGCGAACAGAGGGTCACTTAATTGCCGGAAAATCGCGAATGCTCACCCCAACTGCAAAAGTACTTCAACTCATATATAGAGTAAATAAAGCTCCTGCAAAAATTAACCTCGAACTTCTCTTGCGATGCGTGGATTTAGACTCAAATTTAAATTAGTCAATATTGCTTAATCATTAAATTAATCAATCATGCTTTTACTGCAAAAGCAGTCATTTCTACTGAACAAATAGTCGTTTTGAGATTTGAATTAGTTAAGCGCGAATCTATAGCGAGGTGGAATCCCAGAAATTTTTTGTTGACACGACTCTAATCGCTGATGTGAGTTTTCCCCCTCCACTCTCCACTTACTATTCGACTTCACGAGAGTGAGCACCGCCCGAGCTCGATAGTGTGCTCAGAGAGTAGTGGGTTTGGAAATGCATCATCTGGAATTTGAGTAGATTTTTTGTTGAAAATTTTCGATTAAAGATTTATAATTCGAATTGAAAATTCGTCTTTATTCGAAAGAAGTAAATGTTGTTAGTTATAAATCTATCTTATCAGTTAAACTCAACTGCTTTTTATTTTAAATTTAAATGTTTTTGAATATAAAATATCTACTACTACATTTTTTGTCGAGAATTCGTTATTTTTTATTAAAAGTGTTACCACTTGGTTGAAAGTTGAACAGCTTTGTTAACAATTTTTATTTAACATTCGTAACTTCAGTTTAAAATTGATCTCTGGTTAAAAATAAATATTTTTTAATTGCAAATTCATTTATATGGTTTTGAATTCATTATTTTGGACTTTAAAAACTATTTTTTTGACAATTCGTTTTTTTTAAATTAATTTTGTGAATTAAAAATTTAAATATTTCAATGTTAGGTAAAAATGGACCTTTTTTAATTAAATGTTCGTTTCTTTTCGGTTAAAAATTAATCTTTTTTAGTTGAAAATTCAACTTTTGGGTTAAAAATTTGTCTTGTTAATAGAAAATATTCCTAGTAGAATAATTCCTAGTAGAAAATTCATATTTTTTTAAATTAAAAATTAAACTTCTTGTTTAAAACTTAAACGACTTTTTAAGAAATTCAGGTTTTTAGCATGAGGGTTCATCAATTTAGTTAAAAATTCAACACTTTTTTTAAAATTAAACTGTTTTTTTGAAATTTTGCTTTTTTGAAAGGAGACTAATAGGAGAATAATATTGATATAGACCAGTAGACAAAAAAATTAACATCTAAAATTAATAATTAATTGCTTTAAGTTAAAATTTAGCTTTTTAACTTTTTTAGAAAAAAATGACCTTTATAGTTTACAGTTTTTTCTCTTTATTAAAGACTTATTCTTTTATTTGAAAATTCATCTCTTTAGTTGGAAATTGAACTATTTTGTTGAAAATCTTTTTTTTTTATTTTTGAAAATGAATTTTGTTAATTATAAATTTAACTATTTCATTTTTTATTAAAAATTACCTTCTATGTTTGAAAGTTCGCTAGTAATTTATTTAGGTTCTTTAAACAGTTTGACAAATATTTTGTTGAAAATATCTTATTTTTTGTTTGTTTAAAATGAATATTAATAACTAAAAATTAAATGAATCGATTTTTGTTTCAAAATTTACCTTCTTTAGTTGAAAATTCTTTTTTTCTGTCCAAAATTGATTGTTTGACAATTAAACTATTTGTTGAAAGATCAATCCGTTTTTTATTGAAAAGGGCTGTTAATGTTTAAAAATGCTACTGTTTTTTTTACTCATCGTTTGGGATTGAAAATTATATATTATATATATGTTTAAACAAATTTTTTTCTAAAAATTCTTTTCATTTGGATGAAAATTCATCTTTTTAATCTAAAGTTTATCTTTTCAGGTTTAGTCATAAATTAAAAAACTTTCCAGAAAGTTTAATTAACTCAATAAAACTTCAGTTATCTGGTTGAGGATTATTGATTTTCGTAAAAACAGTTTCGTGAAAAATTTAACTATGTTCGTGAAAATCAGTTTTTAGTTTAAAAATTAATTCTTTCCACTGAAAATCATCAATTTTGTGAAGAGTCAACTTTAGCTTTAACCTTAGTCAACTTTAACAACCATTATTTATTGAAATAAATGAAAAAAGTTCATGATTTTATACGTTTTTATGGTGTTTCCCATGAAAAAAATTTCATCGGTTCAGTTACCTCTTAGGGAATGCCCTAGGAATTATTTCGACCAAATAACATTAAATTTTGACTTAATGCCTCTTAATTAAAAAAAAAGAATCCTCTACCACATTTTAAACTTTAACCCGAAAATAAAAATTTTCAAAGAAAAAGTTGAATTTTCTCAAAAGCGACGATTTCTTTAAAAAAAAGTTGAGTTTTTAAAAGGAAAGTTCGTTTTTAACCAAGATAATGAATTTGTAACTAAAATTATGATTCTCAAACCTAGAACTTATTTTTTAATAAAATAGTTTAAGTTTTAACAAAATAGTTGAATTTTGACCAAGAAAATCAGTTTTCTTCAAAAATGAATCAATTTTTAACAAAATACTTAAATTTTTAAGGAAATAGTTGAATTTTAAACCAAGAAATGATTTTTTGTCAAAGACGAATTTTCAATCAAAAAGTTTAATTTCTTACAAAAAATTTTTCCTGTTAGTAGAAAATAAATATTTCTAGTAGAAAATGCGTATTTTTTTAAATTGAAAATTGAACTTCTTGTTTGACATTTGAACTACTTTTTAGGAAATTCAGTTTTTTAGGTTGAGGGTTCATCAATTTAGTTGAAAATTCACCACTCGTTGAAACTTTAACTATTTTGTTGAAATTTCGCTTTTTTAAAAATTAATTGCTTTAATTTAATATTTGCCTATTTAATTTTTTTTTAAATGACCTTTATAGTTTACAGTTCTTACTCTTTATTAAAGACTTATTCTCTTTACTTGAAAATTCATCTCTTTAGTTGTAGATTTAACTATTTTGTTGAAAATCTTTTTTTTTTATTTTTGAAAATGAATGTTGTTAATTATAAATTTAACTATTTTATTTTTTATTAAAAATTACCTTCTATTGTTGAAAGTTCGCTAGTAATTTATTTAGGTTCTTCAAACAGTTTGACAACTATTTCATTCAAAATGTCCTGTTTTTTGTTTGTTTAAAATGAATATTAATAACTAGAAATTGAAATTAAAATTTTTTTTTTCTCTTAAAAATTGGATTGTTTGAAAATTAAACTATTTGTTGAAAGGTCAATCCGTTTTTTTTTATAAAATTCAACAATTTTTTTGAAAAGGCCTTTTTATATTTAAAAATGCAACTCCTTTTTTTTAAATTATCGTTTGGGATTGAAAATTTAAATATTTTGATTTAAAAAAATCTTTAGTCAAAAATTAAACTATATTGTTAAAACAAATTTTTTTCTAAAAAAATCTTTTTATGTTGATGAAAATTCATCTTTTTAAACGAAAAATTTAATCTTTTCATGATTAGTTATAAATTTAAGTACTTTCTAGAAAGTTTAATTAACTTAATAAAACTTCAGTTATCTGGCTGAAGATTATTGATTTTAGTAAAAAAAGTTTCGTGAAAAATTTAACTATTTTTGTGAAACTCAGTTTTTACTTTAAAAAATATTTTTTTTTACTGAAAATCATTAATTTTTTGAGGAGTCAACTTCTTTGCTAAAATTGAAACTACGTTGTTAACCATTATTTTTTCAAGCTGAAGATTTATCTTTTTAGGAGGAAATTCATCTCTAATTGAAAATTGTAGTATTTTGTTTAAAAAAATTGTTTCTTATGTTTGAAAATTATATTTGTTAGTTTAAAATGTAACTACTAACTTGAAAACTGACGTATTTTTAAAAATATTTATCTTCATTTAAGTAACATTTTACTACTTTATTAAAAGTTAAACTGCTTTGTGAGAAAAATCATTTTTTTATTTGTTTATTAAAAAGTCAGCACTACAGAAAGAATTTTTTTGTGTGTATGGAAATTGAAGTATTTTATATAAAGTTTTTTTATTGTCGAAAATAGTTTTATAACTAAAAATTTAAGTATTCCATTTTTTGATGAAAATTGATCTTTCTAGTTAAAAGGTCATAGATTTATTTGATAATTCAGCTTTTGCGTAGAGAATTCAACTGCTTAGAGGAAAATTATTTAAATTTTTGAATTAAACCAATTGGTACAAAGTTGAACTGCTCTGTTTTTTTTTCTTTTTTGCTAAAGATTATTAATTTTAGAACAAAATTTATCTCTTTGATTGAAAATCAGTATTTTCAATTGCAAATTCAACTATATGGGTTTGAATTGATCTGGTTGAAAATTTAACAATATTATTGAAAATTGGCTTTTTGAAAATTAATTTCATAAGTTAAAAATTCAACTATTTCACTTTTTTTTAAAAGTTTTTTTTTAATTCACCCCTAGTTGAAAATTTAACTGTTTTGTTAAAAATTAATTTTGGCACTTTAAAATTAAACTATTCTATTTTTTTTATAAACATTGGTTTTTTGTTAGATGAAAATTCGTTTTTCCTTTCATTATAAATTAATCTTTTTTATTTGAAAATTCTTGTATCTTGTAAAAAATTTCGTCTTTTGAGTAGAAAACTGATTATTTTTCGTTAAAAACTTTACTACTTGGTCGAGATTTAAAATCAGCTTGGTCTTAAATTTTTTGCTTTTCATTAAAAATTCATCACTGTAAATAAAAAATACTTTATTCGGTTGAAAATTGGTCTATTTGTTGAAAAATTTTTTTCTTTCGCCTAAAATAATTTTGTGAATTTAAAATTTAACTGTTCCATTTTTTCTGAAAAATGGACCCTCTTCGAGCTAAAAATCACTTTTCTTTGTGAAAAATGAATAATTTTTAGATGAAAATAAGGCTTTTTTTTATTACTAAATTTATCATTTTTGGTTAAAAATTTAATTACTTGTTTAAAATTTAAACTGCACTTGGTTAAAACTAGACCATTCTTAGTTAATTTTTTTTTATTTTGTTCGGCAAATTAATCATTTTTGTTTAAAAGTTGAACTGTTTGGTTGAAAATTCTAGTATATTTTTTAAAATTCGTCTTTTTAGTAAAAAATTCATCATTTTTTTTAGAAATTAAAATACTCGTTTTATATTTGAACAGTTCTTTGTTAAAAATTTATGTATTTTGGTTAAAATTTATCATTGAATTTGAAAATTTTTCTCTTTTATTGAAAATCTAACTATTTCGTTAAAACAATTTTTTTAATCAAAATTAATTTGGTCAATTTAAAATTTACCTGTACTGTTTTTTGTCAAAAATGAACCTCCCTTAAGTTAAGAATGCTTATTCTGGATAAAAAATTAGATTTGTTAATTAAAAATTTAACTATTTTGTAGAAATTTCGGTTTTTTGAAAATTTATTGCTTTAATTTAAAATATAGTCATTTAATTTTTTTTTTAAATGACCTTTATGTTTGAAAATTCTTTCTCTTCATCAAAGACTTATTCTTTTTAGTAGAAAATTCATCTCTTTGGTTGAAAGTTCGCTAGTAATTTATTTAGGTTCTTTAAAACGTTTGACAACTATTTTGTTGAAAATTTCTGGTTTTTTGTTGGGTTTAAAATGAATAATAATAACAAAAAATTGAATTAATCGATTTTAGTTTCAAAATTTACGTTCTTTATTTGTAAATTCTTCTTTTCGGTCAAAAATTAATCTTCGTTAAAAATTAGTGATTTTGTTTAAAAATTAAACTATTTGTTGAAAGATCAATCCATTTTTCTATAAAATTATACTTTATATATATATATATAATTATTATACTATACTATATAAAATTTAACTATTTTATTTAAAAAATCTATAGTCAAAAATTAAACCATATTGTTAGAACAAAATTTTTTCTAAAAATTCTTTTTATTTTGATAAAAATTCATATTTTCAACCGAAAATTTAATCTTTTCAGGTTTAGTTATAAATTTAAGTACTTTTATAGTGAAAAAAAGGTTTCGTGAAAAATTTAACTATTTTCGTGCAAATCTGTTTTCAGTTTTAAAATTAATTTTATTTACTTAAAATCATGAATTATATTTCAAGTTGAAGATTTATCTTTTTAGGATAAAATTCATCTCTAATTAAGAATTCTAGTATTTGGTTTTAAAAAATTGTTTCTTATATTTGAAAATTATTTTGTTAATTTGCATTTCATTTTGTTTGTTTGTTAAAAACTCAGCACTATATATGGAATATTTTATTTGTGTGTATGAAAATTGAAATATTTTTTATAAATTTGGTTTTTTGTTGTTTAAAATAATTTTTTTTAACTGAAAATTTAAGTTTTCTATTT
This sequence comes from Druon quercuslanigerum, assembly GCA_010014905.2. Lineage (NCBI taxonomy): Eukaryota > Metazoa > Arthropoda > Insecta > Hymenoptera > Cynipidae > Druon > Druon quercuslanigerum. The sequence goes on along the minus strand of JAAAKG020206862.1, from coordinate 15,342 downwards.
TTGGATAAAAATTGATATTTTTTTAGTTAAAAGGTCATCTATTTCTTTAATAGTTCGGCTTTTGGTTAGCGAATTCAACTGCTTAGAGAAAAATTATTTAAATTTTTTAATTGAACCACTTGGTAGAAAGTTGAACTGCTTTTTTATTTATTTTTTCTATTTTTGCTAAAGATTAATAATTTAGTTTAAAATTCATCTTTATAATTGAAAATCAATATTTTTAATTTCAAATTCAACTATATGGTTTTAAATTGATCTGGTTGAATATTGAACTATATTGTTGAAAATAATTTTCATGAATTAACAATTTAACTGTTCTACTTTTTTGGTAAAATATATTTTTATATTTACCCCTAGTTAAAAATTTAACTGTTTTGTTAAAATATTCTTTGATTTTGTTAAAAATTTATTTTTAGATAGATGAAAATTCGTTTTTCCTTTTGTTAAAAATTTCGTCTTTTGACTAAAAAACTTATTATTTTTTGTTAAAAACTTTACTACTTGGTCGAGATTTGAAATCAGCTTGATCTTAAATTTTTTGCTTTTCGTTAAAAATTCATCACTGTAAATAAAAAATACTTTATTCGGTTGAAAATTTGTCTATTTTTGAAAATTGGTTTTCTTTTGCCTAAAATTAATTTTGTTAATTTAAAATTTATTTGTTATAGTTTTTCTGAAGAATGGACCTTTTTCGAGCTAAAAATTATTTTTCTTTGTGAAAAATGAATCTATTTTTTTTTTAAATTAGTTTTTTTTATTATAAAATTCAATTACTAGTTTGAGTTTTTAACTGTACTTGGTCAAAAATTCTTTTTTTCTTATTAAAAATACATAACTGTAGTTGAAAATTAATCTTTTTGGTTCAAAACTTAACTATATTGTTAAAAAATAATCTTGTTAAATAAAAATTTAACTGCTTTATTTTATTTTAAAACTAGACTTTTCTTAGTTAAAAATTATTTTTTTTGTGCGGCAAATTAATCATTTTTGGTTGAAAATTCAACTGTTTGGTTGAAAATTCTGGTAATTTTTTTTTTAATTCGTCACTTTGGCATCAAATTCATCATTTTTATTTAAAAATTAAAATACTTGTTTGAGATTTGTATAGTATTTTGTCAAAAATTTATGTATTTTGGTTAAAACTTATCACTGAATTTGAAAATTTTTCTCTTTTATTAAAAATTTAACTATTTCGTTGAAAAAAATTTTCGGTTTAAAAATTAATTTGGTCAATTTAAAATTTCACTGTTCTGGTTTTTTTCTCAAAAATTGATCTTCTTTTTAGTTGAGAATCCCTTCTTTCGGATCAAAAATTAAATTTGAAATTAAAAATTTAACTATTCTATTTTTTGTTTTGGTACAAATTAATCTTCATTAGTTGTAAATCCAACTATTTGTTTTAAAATTCTTTTAATTTATTTATAATTTGTCTTTTTAATAGAAAATAAGTCATATTGGTAGAAAATTCATCCTTTTTGGTTGAAGATTCGTCAACTGCAAAAAGACCTATTACATTTTTAATTAAAAATGTACTTTTTTAATTTGAAATTTAACAGATTGTATAATTTAAAATTGACTGATTTCAAAAATGACTTTTGACCAATAAGTCAGTCGCTGAATCCGGGTTATTAGAGTCACTCAAAATTGATTTCGAATCAGGAACTTGTGAAATATTTAAATCTAAAGTGTATAAAAGTGTTACAGAAGAGAATTTTAAAAAGTAATTAGTTGGGGAATGTAGTTTCAGCTTTCAGATTCGATTAAGCGTACATGCTCCTGCGATTAATTATACATTTCATAAACGATTTCCTCCTATAAACCAGTTTTGGCGATTTTTCCACAATGTACAAGTCGCCTTATTTATAGACACGGCAATAAACGGAAATCCTTTCGGGCACGAATGCCACACACGTGATAAAAAAAGAAGCGAATGACACGCCACTTTACTTTTACTTACGTCCGCGTGGGCGTTTTTATTGGACCATACCTACAATGTCACCTAAGTTTACTGCAGTCACAAAACAACAGTGGTGAAAGTACCACAATTCTTTAAATCGTCAATGTATATAAATAAGAAAAAAGAAAGAAAAAGAATTAATTTGCGATTTTTTTTCATTGATCCCTCCTTCCCAAGTTTTTTAATTTTCCCGGAAAAGAATTTGGTGTAGTTTCAAAAGCGTTGGACTTTCGTTTTTTTAAATTCTGTATATTATTAATTATAATTGGTGGCAATTTTACTTTTATTGGAAAAATCATTAAAAACTTGTTATATCCTGAGTTTTTTTCATTTTTTGTTCATAGGTAATGGAAATTTTTAAAAATATTTTAGGCAAAAGTTGTTGATCTTATGGAAATACACATTTTTCGTTTCATCAATTTTTAGGATACGATTAGTAGTTTTTGAGAAAAAGGTAGACAAAGTTTAGGATTTGTAACAAGGTCGAGCAAGATTTGGTCTTTCTACAACGTACGTGCTTTCGAATGCGTCTTCATTATTTTCGAGAATTTTCGTTTCTGATTTTCCATGTTCAACTTTGAAAATCCCAAAAACGTTTACTTATAGGCTAAAAATGAATAAAACATAAAATATGCATTTTTATGAGATCTAAAATCTTTGTCATAAATATTTTTCAAAATTTTGATTATTTATTAATATTAATGAAAAAAGCCATGATTTTATACGTTTTTAAATTTTGACTTGAAGCCTCTCAATTAAAAAAAATCTTTTGCCAGATTTTAAACTTTATCTTGAAAATATAAATTTTCAAACAAAAAGTTGATTTTTCTTTGAAATTGTTGAATTTTGTTCAAAAGCGAGGATTTTTTACCACGAAAAGTTGAATTATTAAGAGAAAAGTTAATTTTTAATAAAATATTTCAAGTTTTAACCAAATAGTTGAATTTTCTACCGAAAAAAATTTGTTTTCTACAAAAATGGACCATATCTTAACAAAATAACATAAATTTTTAAGGAAATATTTGAATTTTAAACCAAGAAATTATTTTTAAAAAAGACGACATTTTCAAGCAAAAAGTTTAATTTCTAAAGTAAGATAAACAACTTTCTTGCCAAAAATGGAATAACTCAATTTATATTGAAAAAAGTAACTTTCAATTTAAAAAAAAAAACAAATCTTTGACGAAGCAGCTGTATTTTCTTTCAATTTTTCGAATTTTGAACCCAAAAGTATGAGTTATTAACAAAAAATTTAATTTTTGAGAAATAGTAGAATTTTTTACCAAATAATTTAATTTTTTACCTAAGAGTTGAATTTTCTACGGAATAGTTAAAGTTTGAACCGGAAACCAAGATTTTACAACAAAAAAGTTGTTTTTTCAACGAAAACAATTGAAGTTTCAACTTCAATTATAAATCTCCAACCAACAAAATTAATTTTTTAAAAGTATTTCAACTTTTAATCAAATAGTTGAATTTTCAACCAAGAAAATTAATTTTCTTTAAAAATAGATAAATTTTCAACAAAATGCGTACATTTTTAACCAAATAGTTTAATTTGGAACCAAAAAAAATGAATTTTTCAGCAAATGAGGTGAATTTTCAATAAAAAAAGTTGAATTTTTAAACTAAAATGATGACTTTCAAGCCAAACATGGAATAGTTCAATTTTCTTTGAAAAAAGTGATGTTCAATTAAAAAAAGCGAATCTTTTACAAAACAGCTACATTTTCTATCTATTTTTGGAATTTTTAAACCAAAATATGCATTTTTAACCAAAAAATTGAATTTTTTACCAAATTCTTTAATTTTCTGCCAAATAACAGTTGAATTTTCAAATCGAAAATAAGAATTTTAAACAACAAAGCCAGTTTCCAGGCGAAAATTTAATTTTTAACTAAAATTATGAATCACCAAAACATTTTTTTAAAATAAATTAATTTAACTTTTAACCAAATACTCCAATTTTCAATCAAAAAGATTCAGTTTTTCCAAATGGATAAATTTTCAACAAAATACATAAATTTTTAACTAAATAGTTGTATTTTGAACAAAAACAGATAAAATTTCATCCAAATAGTTAAATTTTTTTACACTAATATCTTTTTCTAGCCAAAAATTTAATATTTATATTTTGATTAAAAAATATTATAATTTGCAATTGGAAAAGCGAATTTTTCACTAAATAGTTGAATATTATACCAAAAAGATGAATTTTCGACAAAACATTTAATTTTAACCAAATAATTAAACTTTCAACAAAATAGCTGAATTTGTTGAATTTGAAGTTAAAAACACTAATTAAAAAAAATTAATTATTAACCTGTTCAGTTCAGCAAGAGCAAAAAAACAATTTTTAACAAAACAGTTGAATACTTGAAAAAAGGAAACATGAATTTTCAAACAAATAGTTGAATTTTCACTTCATACTAAAAAATGGAATAATTGAATTTTCATTAAAAGAAAATGATTTAATTTAAGATAACAAAGTTTATACAAAACAGTTAAATTTTTTGCCAATTATTAGAATTTTCTACCAAGTAGTTGAATTTTTAACCAAAAATATGAGTTTTTTTACACAACAGTTAAATTTTCAACTGAAATTATGAATCTTCAACCAAAAAAATTTGTTTTTAATAAAGTGCATAGTTAGTATAAATAATTACAAAAGTTTTAAATCTGTATCAAACCTTAATGTCGTAAAAATCTATCTATTTGGTTAAAATTTGAACTACTGTATTAAAAACCTTTTTTTGTTTGTTTGTTAAAGATGCATAATTTCATTTACAGATTGACCTGTTTGAACTTTTAAAAAACTAGTCTTTTTTCCGAAAAATTCAACAATTATAGACAAATACTCGATCTCAAGGACATCAGAGATTGAAGAAAAATTCAAATACAACGAACTCTGGCCTATTAAATGGGCCAAGAAATGTAAACATTTGGTTATTTCAAGGCTGGAGGCACCCCCACTTTGCCGTGAGTCATGGCGTGATTTTATCACGCGACGTTGATTGGCTTCCCCGGCCATGTATCGATGCGCGCGCTGCAAGCACGTATGCGTCATTGCATTTGCACATCATGCTTGCCATTTTTTTTGTTGACGTAGAATGTGACAAATATAACATTTCCTTGTAATAGAACAATTTTCGAATTAAAACTCAATATAATAGAATCAAAAAACGACTCGAATATTTTGCGGAATATTAAGTACTGTGGTATGACGTCACGATCATAATAGGATAGTTGGGAATTTTAGAAAGTTCTAGTAAGTTATAAATTTCTGAATAGATTTATTTTGCAAGTATAAAATGCATTTGCGGAATTCTGTTCAATCATTTTATCGGCTGAAGACCTTTCAATTTCACGAAATACAATCAAATATCCGAAATTTGAGGTTAGAATGTCCGATTCTGATCATTCGATTTGATACACTAACCTCAAATTTGAGATATTATAATTTTATTTCGTGACACTGCTAAATCGTACATCGACAAAAGTATTAGAATTGACTTAAAAAACATTCTGCATTTAATAAATATTACTATTCGTATATTTATGACTTACCTTTACGTTTAGAATATTTTCTCATTTAAGTCGTATGCATTTTAATGACGTCATGCTAAAATACTCCATTCAAACCAACAAGGGCTTCCCGCTCTTCGGGCCTCTTTTTAATTGGCTAGCCACTGACGCGTGCGTGACCGTACAGGGATCGTAGTGAAATGTGACGAAATTCCGCCGCTTCTAATGTCCTATTGTTCCAAATTTGTTAGTATCGAAATTTAAGATATTTTAAATATTCCAAATTATCGACTCACAGTAATTAAATAATTTTATTCTATTTTCAGACACGAGCGAAAACATGAAGAACCTGAGAGCATTGAAAAATCTAAGCTGTTTGCCTGTCCCTTCATCGGCTGCAATTTTCGAGCAGTCTCAAATAACCATATTAAAAGACATGTTCGTACAATCCACACCAATGAGAAGCCTTACAAGTGTAGATACTGCACATATGCTAGCAGTACTCTGGTAAGTTCGAAAAAAATTTATCTTAATTCTATCGTACGTTTAAAATTATAATTCGGGTCTGGTCCAAGTCTGGGTTTATCTAGACTATCTAGTCTGGATGATCTGATCTGGCCCAGCACTGGCGCTGATCAGCTATCCAGAACCAAAAAAGTTGTACGTTCGATCAGTATTTTTTTTCAAGACATATTATGGAAAAGTTACAGGGAGTCTAAAATGCTCGAAAATAAGAAATTCACACTATAAAAACAAGGTTTTTTTTGTATCATCTTGACTGTCTGGTCTGGTCCAGATATGGCGCTAGACAGCTAAATCCACTTATAGTGAAAAATTAATTTTTTCCAAGTCATTAAATAAAGGGTGTCTAGCTAGCGGCTGACTGGCCTCTAACTAGGGGCCGACCAGGCCATAACTAGCGGCTGTACAGACAGTCTGCTCTGAGCCTGGCCAGCGCCAGAATATTTTTTCAAACGAGGTTTTGTGTACACAGAAAAAAGCGGAATAATTGGAATAATTTAAAGAAACAAATAGCAACGATATTCATAATATATAAAAAATAAGTAAAAAATAAATAACGAATACACAAAGAAATAGAAAAAATTACCGGAAATATATACTATTATGGAATTATGCAATTTGTCAAATTTTACATAACGACAAGATTTTCAATTTACAAAAAATATAATTCCGACTTTAAAAATATAATTCTCAAATTTAGTACTGCTAAAAATACTGAATTATTCATTTATGCGCTATTTATGAAATGATAAACAAAAATAACAATTTAATTAACCATCAGTCAATAATGTAATAGTTATTTTCAGTAATCTTAAATTTCGGCAAATTTAAGTTTCGGGAATAGAAAAATTTATGGGAATTAATTAATTTATTTTATAATTCAGTCAATTTATAATTGCCTAATTTATGTTTTAGGCAATTTTTTCGATAATTTGTGGTAATGCCATTTATTTTTCTGTTATTGTTATTTTGTATTAGTCCCGGATATTCAACACATTTTAAATATAGTGATGAAGAAGTAATTTTTTCTCTGAAATGTGAAATTTTTTAATCAAATAGACTTTTTTAACGAATCTAAAATATTTAAATATATGTATAGTCACTCTTAAATTAATACTATTAGCGAATATTTTTTATCTTTGGCTAAACTCAAATTATTCGAAAATTATTTTTCGAAGTATTCTAATAAATCCATTTTGAAATTAAATTATGAGAATTGAGAACCAGAAAATAAGTATTATTAGTATTTTTGAAATTTATATGAATATAATTTTCATAAGATTCATGAGAACTGACTCGATTTTTTCTCAAAATTTTCAAATATCATTTAAACTTTTTAAAATTACGTTTTAATCTTCTAAATTTTCTCAGAAATTTTAAGAGAATTATTTTATTCTTTTGAAAACTTTCGAAATTATTTTAAAGCTCCTAAAGTTTAGTTTTCACATCTTTAAAAACCTACGTTTCTTAAAAATCTTTTAAAGTTTAAAATTAATTTTGAATCTCTTCAATTCTGCTGCAAACTTAAAATTTTTTAAATGTTTTTAACAAAATTAAAAAAAATTGCCCTAAAATCTTGCAGATTCTTTTTCGACAATTTTTTTAATCTTTTCATATATTTTTAAATAATCCTTTAAAATTAATTTTGCAAAGAAATAATTATTTTAATTTTTCCTAGGAAACTGAAAAAAAGGTTTTTTATTTTCGTGAAACTTCACAAAATTGTTTAAAATTCTTTATAAGTTTTAATTATTTGTGAATCGGTTCAAAACTTCCGAATATCTCTCAAACTTACAACATTTTTTTCTGAAAATATGTAATATGGAAAAATTTCAAAATTTTGCTCTAAAATCTTTTACACACTTTTTAAAAATTTTAGAACATAATTTAAAATGTTTTGTGATCTTTTTTCATTTTCTTGACACCCTGACAAAATTAAGTTTACCCAAAAAATTTGTAAATCCTGAAAAATTAAAAATAAACGATTTCTCCTCAAACATTTCATAATTTTTAAAAAGCTTCTAAATTTTTTTTTTTCGGGATCTTTGGGTTTTCAGAGTTGACTTTTATAACCTGATTTGCATCCCAGAGTAATACAGATCGGTATAATTAATGAAAAAAAGTTAATAAAAAAAGAACATAAAAATACTATTAAAAATCCATCGTGTCGTTTTCATAATATTTATATAAATAAACAGTTTTCTTGACAAATTTTTAACAGTTTGCAACGGTTTTACATGACAAAAGTCATATAACACTCAAAATTTAAGGTTATGTTAAAAATCGGACATTTCAAACTGCGCATGTTCCAAAAAGCGCGGGATTATTCAAAATTATATTAAAGACACTTGCAATATCAATACACCAAAGAACAGTATTATTGACAAAAAATTATTAGGCAGTGGAATTTGAAACCAAATAGTTGAATTTTCAGAATGAAGAAATAAATTTTGCTGAAGAAACTTAATTTAAATGGAGAAAGTTGAATTTTCTGCCAAAAAAGTTCATTTTTAGCCAAAAGAGATGAATTTTCTACAATAAACGATAAATTTTCAACAACAAAAAAAAAGACAAATTGTGTACAGAGTAAAACAGTTTTCACTTTAATAGTTGAATATTTAATTTAAAAAAATTTACCCCAAAATGGAATGATGGAATTTTTAGCTTAAAAAACTTATTTTCTACATAAAAAAAGAAATTTTCAACTAGTTCAATTTAACTAAAAAAGTCCATTTTTTAGATTTTCAGCCAAGGCAGATGAATTTTCAACAGAGAAAGATAACTTTTCTATTTTTAGAAAATAATTTTTTAATCTAAAAGGACAAATTTGCAATAAAACAGATAGTTTTTTTAACCAAAAGCATTACTTTAACAGTTGAGCTTTAACCAAATAATTAAACTTTCAACAAAAAGCTGAATTTTTGAAGTACAAAAATCAATTTTAATCACCAATGAAACAGTTCAATTTCCAGTTAAAAACACTAATTCAAAAAAAATAAATTCTCAACCAGTTCAATTGAACAACAAAAACAAAATTTTTAACAAAACAGTTGAATATTTAAATAAATAGATGAATTTTTAATAAAGAATACTGCTTTTCTTTCCAAAAGTCCTCATTTTTAACAAAAAAGGCAAGTTTGATAAAGAAAAATTTAAATGTTTCAGAAAACAGTTAATCTTTAGCTCAAGAAGAAAATTTTTTAACGAAACAGTTGAACTTTAAACCAAAAAATGAATTTTTTAAAAGACAGTTGAATTTTCTAAAAAAAAAGTTAATTTCAAGCCAAGAAAGATTACTTTTTCAAAATAGTTGAATTTTTAACAAAATTATTAACCTTTCAACAAAATACCTGAATTTTTAAAATAGGAAAAGGAATTTTCAAGAAATTACATGAATTTTCGACTAAAAAAATTTAGTCTTCAATCACCAATGAAATAGTTGAATTTTTAGTTAAAAACACTCATTTAAAAAAAATGAATCATCAGCCAGTTGAATTAAACAAAAAAGTTCAATTTTTAGCAAAATAGTTAAATGCTTAAGTAAATACATAAAGTTTTAATGAATAAAACTAATTTTTATTTCAAAATGGTTAATTTCTAACAACAAAATTAATGTTTAAAAATAAAAATTCGAATGTTTCAGAAAACATCTGACCTTTATAACGGATAAGAAGAATTTTTAACGAAATAGTTGAATTTCAAACAACAAAATAAATTTTTTAAAAGGCAGTTGAATTTTCAAAAAATAAATTTATTTTCAAATCAAGACAGCTTAATTTTCGGCAATAGCAAAATTATTTTACAAACAAAAAAGATATTTTCTTAAACAAAAAGGACAAATTTTGAAATTAAAAAGGTAAATTTACAAAAGACAGTTAAATTTGCGACCAAAAAAAATTATGTTTAAGCAAGTTGTTAACATTTTTAAAAAGTTATTTTTCAAACCAGAAATGGTGGATATTTTTAAAAAGATTCGGTTTTAAATAAATAATCGGATTTCTAAACAAAAATGTTTCAACTCCAACTAAAAAGAAACTGGCATTTTTCACAAAATACTTGAATTTTGAAGCCAAACAGATCAATTTATTAGATGAAAGTTAAATTTTTCATCCAAAAGGAATAATTTTTTATCCAAAAAGACGAATCATCGACAAATTAGTTTGATTTTGAACACACTAATTAAATTTTAAACATAATAGTTCAACTTGTAACAATACCGTTAAATTTTTAGCAAAATTTTAAAATTTTTAATAAAATAGTAAAATGAATCTTTTTAAAAAAATTAATTTTTAACAATCATCTTGAACCTTTAAGAAAGTAGTTTAATTTGCAATAAGAAAAAATTTGTGCAATGAAAAATATCATCTATAGGTAATATTTCAAACCAGAAATTTTTTTCTTTTCAGTAAAAAAAAAAATTTAATTGAACAAAAACTATCATGTTTAAATAAAATAGCTGAATTTATAATCGAAATAGAATTACTTTCAACAGAAAATTGCAATTTTTAACAATAAAATGAATTTTCAACCGAAAAGACATATTTTCTAAAAAAAAAAAGTTTAATTTTTAACTAAATTGTTAAATTTCAACTAATATAGACCATTTTTAAACAAGGATTGACACAGTTAAAGTCTATCTTGAAAAAAATTTTTAACAAAAAAAAAGATCAACAAAAAATATTTATTTTTTATCCAAAGAGATGGATTCTAAACTAATAAAATGAGCCTTTCAAAAAAGTTGTTTAACTTTTCAGAAAGCAGTTAAAATTTCAATCAATAAGATTAATTTCCTACCAAACAAACGAATTTATATCAAAATACATAAATTATCAAACGGATTATTTAATTTAAAAAAAAGAATTTCAAACCAGTTCAATAAAAGTTTAGTTTTCTAAGCAAAAATAAAAATTTCAATTTGATGTTAAAATTTATTTTAAAATTTTACAAAATAAGAATAATTTTTTTTGAGTTAAATTTAACTTTAAAAGACAAATTTCGAACAATCTTAATTTCCAAACTAAATAGTCGAATGTTTTATAAAACAGTTTCCTTTATCCCAAAAAGCAGAATTTGCTGCGAGAAATTTAATTTTCAATCAAGAAAGATAAATTTTCGACGAAATAGTAGAATTTTCAATTAAATGATATCATTTTTCTACTAAAAATGGAAAGTTTAAATTTTCCATTGAAAACCTAATATTTTACAAAAAATAATTTTTAAACAGTCAAATTTAGGTAAAAAATAGTTAAACCGTCAACCAAAATTATGAATTTTCAAGAAACAACCAAAAATGCGAATTTTCAACAAAGTAAAATATAATTATCATCCAAAGAGTTTAATTTTTTACCAAATCGTTAAATTTCAAAAACCAAAATACAAATTTTCAACAAAATAGTTGAAAATTAATTTCTAATCCAGAAAGAAAGAAATTATCAAAATATTTAAATTTGAAATCAAAGAAATGGATCTTAAACAAATAATATTATTTTTCAACAGAGTAATTCAACTTTCATCGAAGTAGTTAAATTTCAACCAAGAAAATTAATTCTATAATAAAAAAATATAAATTCATATCAAAATATATAAATTATTAAACAATAGATTTAATTTTAAAATAAAAACGATCACATTTAAAGCAAATATGGAATCGCTAAATTTTAAGTATAATAACATAATTTGTAAAAGAAAATATGAATTTTTAACCAGTTGATTTCAACTAAACAATAAAATTTTTTAACAAAATAGTTAAAGCGTCAACCAAATAAATGAATTTTGAACCAAAAAGATTAATTTTTTAATTAAAATCACCAATTTTGAACAAAAGTTAAGTTTTCAGCGTTGAGTCTTAACACGGAGAAGAATCTTCAAAAACAACAAAAAATGTTATTCAGTTGAATTTAAATTTAAAAGACGAATCTTTAACAAAATAGTTTAACTCTTAACCAAATCGGTTAATTTTTACCAAAGAAAATTAATTTTCTTTCCAAAAATACTAATTTTCAAATTAAAAATTTTAATGTTTTAGAAAACAGTTGACCTTTAACCCCAAAAAGAAGAACTTGCTACAAGAAAGTTAATTTTCACTCAATCAAGATAAATTTTTGACGAAATATTCGAACTTTAAATTAGATTTGGTCAATTTTGAACTAAAAATTGAACTATTAAATTTTAAGTTCAAAAACTAATATCTTAAAAAAAATATTTTTTAGTCAGTTGAATTAAAAAAAAAAAAGTTGAATCTTCAACAAAAATGATGAATTTTCAAGAAGCAAGATTAGTTTTTGACCGAAAATGAAAATTTTTAACAAAATAAAATATAATTTTAATCAAAAAGATAAATTATCTACCAAAAAAGACAAATTTATAAAGAATATGTAAATTATAAGGCAAGTTATTGCATTTTCAGATGAAAACGATTAACTTTCGACCAATGATGAAATAGTTAAATGAAATTTTTTTGTTAACAAAGAAGTTGAATCTCTAACCAATAAAGCAAGTTTGACAAAAATTGAAACCAAATAGTAGAGTTTTTAAACAAAAAAATGAATTCTGAGTAAAAAAAATCAAAAGGCGCATTGACAACAAAAAATATTGAATTTATAATAAAAAATCTAATCTTCACTCAAATAGTAGAATTTTGAACCAAAAGAGATGAATTCTAAAAAAACGATAATTGCAGAAAAAAGAAATTTCCTAATTTTTTTATTTTTTTATTTTAACAGGTTTCGACTTGAAGTTTCCCATGTAAAATGCATGGGGAAAAATCACTTTTTTGAGTTTCTAGAATAATTTTTTAGGGTTTGCAAAATTTTGACGTTCAACTAGCAGTTTATTTTTATTAATATTTTATTTATTTAATATTTTTCAATTGTTGAAACAATAATGTATTATTTATTTTCAACCAATAATATTATTCAACTAATAATTTGTTTATATAATTTAAAATTAATGAACCAATTTCAATTTTTATTTAACAAAAATTTGAAATGAAATTATAAGCAAATTCCATTTGCTTAAATAATTTAAAATTAATAAACTAATGTAAGTAAATATTCCCCTGAACCAATAGCAATAATTTTGAGGAAAAAACGAATTTTCAAAAAAAAATGACTTTAAACAAAATTTTTTTGTTCAAATAATCAAAATTTAATTTAAAAATGATAATAAATATTCCACTAGACCAATATTAATTATTTTAAGTTTAAAAAAATTAGAATACAGTGCTCAAAAGGTCGATTTCATGAAGAGTTGACATTTTTGGTTTTAATGCATAAATATCAATTGAATATTTGTCAATTTGGAAAAGTTTGAGTTTACAAAGATTTTAAAACAAATTTGGAATAATGAAAATTGAATAATTATTATTATAAAAAAAATCGAGTGTTTTTAAAAATATATAGATGATTTGAAAGGATTTAAAATTAATTTTAAACATGCACAAATTTCAAAACATATAAAGCACAATGTACATTTTTGAAAATTTCACACACAAAATTTATAAGGTTTTTGGGCATTTTGAAAGGTTCTAAATAAATAAAAAATTTGTATCAAACTTCCTGGAAAAGCTAAAAATAATTTTTTTTAACAAATATTTAAAAAATTCTATGTAGTAAGATTTCCAAAATTTTCAAAATAGAATCTAGATGATTTTAATGGTGTTTTTTTACTTTTACCAGATTTGCCAAAAATTGAAGAAAAATTTTGATTTTCAAGATAATAAAATTATAATTAGCTTTCTCTAAAATTTGTTTAATGATTTTTTTAAAAACAAATTTATACTTGAATATTTAAAAAGATTTACATACAAATTTTAATATATAAGTTAATGTTTCTAGTTATTACTGTGGGTCTAATACACTTTGTACACAATTGGGATTTGTTCAAATAATTAAAAATTAATTAAGCAATGTTGTTAAATATTGCACTAGGCTAATAGTAATAATTTTTATATCAAAAAATCAAAAAAATCCAATTGATCAAACAGTGTTGATTAATATTCCACTAAAGAAATATTAATAATTCTTAATAAAAAAAATTATTTAAGCATATTCTATTTGTTAAAAAATTAAAAATTAATGAACGAATCTTAATGAATATTATACTAGATCGATAGTAAAAGTTAACAAAAACGGATTTTCGAAAAAAATTACTTGAACAAATTTTGTTTGTTTAAAAAATTTAAAATTATAGAGCAAATGTTAATAAATATTTTACTAGACTAAGAGTAATAATTTGTAGAGGAAAAAAACAATTTTCAAAAAAAAAGAATACAGTGTTCAAAAGGTCGATTTCACGAAGAATAGACATTTTTGGTTTTAAGGGTAGTTTTCGGGTACTCATGGGGGTGTGTTAGGGGTATCAAACTCATATGTCTGATACTGATAATATTCATTATCATTTTTAATTATTTTTAATCATTTAAAAAATGTAATTTGTTCAAATTTTTTTTGTTTGAAAATTCGTTTTTTTTGCCTAAAAATTATTACTATTGGTTTAGCGGAATATTTACTCACATTAGTTCATTAGTTTTAAATTATTTAAACAAATAGAATTTGCTTAAATACTTTCATTCCGAATTTTTTACAATAAAAATTATTACTGTAGGTCTAGCGGAATATTTATCAATATTGATTGATTGATTTTTTATTATGTTAACAAATTATTATTTGAATAGTATTATTAGTTAAAATACCAGTTCAACGAATTTAAAAAAATTTTTTTTACGCAAATTGGATTTTTTAAATAATTAAAACTTGATTAGGCAATGTTGTTAAATATTTTACTAGACTAATAGTAATAATCTTGAAATAAATTTTTTTTTAATCAAATAGATTAAACAATGTTGATAAATATTCCAAAAAGAAATAATTATAATTTTTGATAAAAAAAAATTTAAACAAATTCTATTTGTTAAATAATGGAAAATTAATGAACGAATGGCAATAAATATTATACTAGATCAATAGCAAAAATTAAAAAAAGGAATTTTTGAACAAAATTATTTAAACAAATTATATTTGTTTAAACAGTTAATAATTAATGAAAGAATGTGAATAAATATTTTCCTACACTAGTTTTTATTATATTTTTTATTACACTAGTAATAATTTTTACGGGAAAAACCAATTTTAGAAAAACATATTATATAAACAAATTCCATTTGCTTATATGTTTAGAAATTAATTTAAAAATTATAATATATATTTCACTAGACAAATATTAAAATCTAAACAATTATTCTAAAAACTCAAAAAGCGATTTTTCCCGTGCGTTTTACATAGAAGATTTCAAGTCAAAACCGTCACCTTTGAAAAAAAAAATTACGGAATTTCTTTTTT
>JAAAKG020206851.1:0-22943 GCA_010014905.2 Druon quercuslanigerum | reverse complement strand
TTTATTATGTAAGTGGTATGGAATGGAAGTCATGTAAACCCTTAGGGGACACATTATGAATAAAGAAGAAGAAGAAGGTAACCAACTAAATCCCTTTTCTTCTATTTTTTATTTCTTTGGTCTTGTTTATTTTTATAATTATCTAATCACAACTAAAAAAACATTCCATATTTTTCATATTTTCCATATTCCTAATTTTTCGTCTCTCTTTTATTTTTATCAAAATGGAAAACGAATTTCTTTGTTTTCTTTTTTACGGAAAGAGAGGGAGGAAAAGATTTTTTGTTCAGATTGCAATGGGAACATTTTATATTGGTTGTCCAAATTTGGTCGTTAGATTCTTGATTTTATTTTCAGGAACTCTTCACATCAATCTTAAGATTAACTAATATTTTAATAATATTGATTATCACCAGTTGACAGACAAAATTAACATATAAAATTATGTACTAATTTCACTAGTAAACAACCCTAAATCAGGAATAAAAATATAACTTTGATGATTGGAATAATAAATAAAAATCTTACAACTCTAAGGAATGACGTTGACATGCAGCTTGTACGGAGTTTGCGGAGAAAATTTCTCGTCTGTCCGTAGCTAAGTTGGTAGAAAATCAGTCTGACAATCTGAATGACCTGGGCTCATATCCCAATGGAACAGAAAGCATTTTTTTCACAATCTTAAGGTTAATCAATATTGTATTAATATTGCTTTGGACCATTAAATAGACAAAATTAACATATAAAATTAATAATTAGTTTCGCTGGTCCACAATCCTACATCAATAATAAAAATGAAACTTTCGTGTTTGGAATAATTAATAAAAATTCTAAAAGTATAAGAAATTACGTTGACATTCAGCTCTCAAGGAGGATGTGAAGAAAATGTTCTCGTCTCTCCGTAGCTAAGTTGGTATAGCATCAGACCGTCAATCTGAAGACCTGAGCTCATGTCCCAGCGGAGAAAGCAAGTATTTTTTCAGAATCATAAGATTAATCATAAAGTTTATTTGTACTAGTGGACAGACAAAATTAAAATCTGAAATCATTAGTTGATTCATAACGATATTAAAAGTGGCCGATTAGATAGCAGGCCCGGCGCCAGTCATAACAAACGGGCAGCCATCTGTGGAAGTTCCGGCGTGCAAGTCCCCAACAGTAACTAGTGCGCGGCATTTGTCCAAAAGGGAATAGCCGGGACTTCGCGTTTTATCGAAGTAAGACTGACTAACGGTGGACGGAGTGCGTTCTTTTATGGGAACGCGCGCAGACAGGCCGAACTCTTCCACTCCGCGTGAACTACGATTAGAAGGGAGCCTACACGCACAGCCTCTCCCATGCACGTGAGCCGCGCGAACTCTCCCACTTCGCAAGAACTTCTAGTAAAGGGGAGCCTGAGCTGGCAATTCTCCCACTCTTCGCTAATGGACCAATCAGGCACGAACATGACTTCTGATTGGCGGGTTGTTCATTGAAGGCAATGGATTGGTTGGATAATTTGAGTGCGCCGAGTGGACTGATAGTTAACAGCACTCATCTTCAAAAAAGGATGCAAATGCTTACAAATTTCTGTAATTCATAAAACCATGAAACAGCATGTGTCGTTGACAATTAGACTCGATACATATTTGTCAAAAAATGCTGTTTGTAAAATCGTTTCCAAAACAAACATTTGTTTTCGCAATTTCTCCCCCTTGCAGCTTTTTTGTATAATTATTTATTTAATTTAGTTTATATAGCCGGTTGAGAGCCACAGCGCACAATGGGAGGAATCGGGAATTTACTGTTCATCATTTGCAGTGTAACACATTTACTGTGTGTAACACAGTTACATCACATTTACTGTGTAAGAAAATACTTGTTAGAGAAAATGGAGAAGGGGGAGTACAAAAGGAGAAAAAGAGAACATGAGAGGATGCTAATCAGGAAAAAGCAAATAGGACAGAAAAAATACAAGGAAGAAGTGGGAAAAGTGATAAAAAAAAGTGTGGTTTGGGATGTGATACATAGGGAAAGAGGAGGAAGGAAGGGCGTGAATAAAGAAATAGAATTGGATGAGTGTGCAGATTATTTCCTGGGTTTTTAGGGGGAGAGCCAAATAGGATCAAAGGGGAAAATTGAAAAATAGTCTAAGGAGAAATTGAGCTGAAGAACGAACTAAAAATAGAAGAAGTAGATAAGGCTATAAATATATTAAAAAGAAACAAAGCTACAGGAGAAGAAGACATGTAGCACGAAACCTTGACGTATGAAGGAGAAGGTGCATGGTCTAAGAATCTATGTACGTGTTTGTTGTATGCCCTTCGAAGATTCAACAATGATCTAGAAACGTAGAGTAAACTTCGGGGACATATAGATTGATATTTATTTGAATATTGCCCATATATTTTGTTTAAATATTATAAATTTTATGTCAAATTCTCAATTATTGTGTGAATATACACGACTAAGATTCTGCTTTTTTTGGAAATATGGTTTAACTTACTTTTCAAGATAACTGACGATTTGTAATACTTCCAATTATAATTGATTTATTAAAATTCTATGTAATTTCTCCACATTATTCTAGGAAAAATAATTGTTCCAATCATTTAAATATTTTTAATTTTTCTATGAAAGGCCTGCTGTCACAGGCAGAAAAAGTTCAAATACTGTTTAACTGAAATCTTCATTTTTTTAAATAACGTCTAAAAATTTTATATCTTAAATTCAAAAATGTACTTCAATTCAGAGATGGACCTGAATGGAGCAATAATTTGGCTGAATTTAAGACGGTCAATATCTGAATTACATTATTTAATCATACTTTACCTTAAAATCAGATCACATTTCCTCGAATTTGAGGCCAGTTTGTGGACTAAGGCAATTTACAAAGTAGCAGCGAATGAGATGGGTGTTTCAGTTCTGGGGACGGTGATGGAGACGGTGTGCCAGTCGTGTGAATATAGAGAAGTCTGCGGGGGCGCATGTCATGGCTTGGGTGTTCTTGGCTCAAGCATGGGTTCGAGGGCAAAACCCGGGCAGATGTGACTTGGGCTGAAGCCCGAGGAGGACTCCTTCCTTGTTCTCGCAGGCCGTGCTTCTGTAGACATCGCTTCGGCCTTTCACTCTTGTATTGTAAAAGTCTACAAGCTTCGGGCGACTCAGTTTTTTCGAAGTAGAATGGCAGGTGAGCTTAGAATGCCTGAGCGACGAAAGCAAGAACTTTGCGTGTTTTCCAAACATGATTCATTATTATAAACATGAAATCTAGATAAATTTGTGCTGATAGTAAGTTAATTTAAACGAATTTCGATATATGTATTAGTGAATTTAAGGTATAATATTTTGAAGTATTATTTACTACTGTGTTTAGGTATGACAAATTTTTCCAAACTTATGATTTTCACATTACAAATTTCCTTTAGGATAATCTAGTTTCCTATTTCCTATAAAATAAAACAAAGAAATTAAGAGTATTTTTTAAATTTTAAAATAGAATATGACATTTTTACCTAAAAGTAAAACCAGAAATAAAACATAATATCTGTAATGATGTCTGTCAATTGTTGATGATCGTTAAAATAATGATTTTAATAATTTTAATAATTTTAATTAAGAATTTAACTTCAAGTTGACATTGGCACAGGTCCTTTAAAAAAAGATTAGTCAATGGTCAATAAGCAGCAGCGTTTTAAAATCACGCTATTACATCCCTAGGTAACGAAATAAAGCAAAGCTAATTCTGTCATCATTCGAGACTGACTTCTACCCTCGTTCGGAAGTCAGGTGCGCGCTCGGAACCTTATGGTTCCATGCTCCGCCTCGTCTTTTCTCGCGCGTCCTATCGCGGTTGCCGTCCGGAAAGTAAAATTTCAAAGTACCAATGTTTTTTTAACTGGAACGAGTGCAGTGTCACCTTGCGTTCGTGGTGATTTGAGACTGCTAAATTCAATAAAATAAAATTTAAAGAGAAGTACTTGAGAGATCGGACGGCGCGCGAGTGTGACGCGGGTGAAATCGCGTGGTAGGAGTGCCAAGGATTCTGACTGGGGACGTCCAGTAAGGTCAGATGTATTATTACACAATATTTGCTCTCCTGTTGTCTAGGGAAACCGTTAGTGCTGCCGCTCTCCCTTTCTTTATCTGCCCTTTGCCAAGACAATTTAAGAGGAACCTGTGCAAAATTTTAATAACAAATCTAATAAATTGTCAACTCAAATATAAAATAAACAAATTAACGAGAGCTAGTTTGGTCTGTTGTTGCTCCAACGTATCAGCTCATTCGGCATCATATTACCACAAAATACCCCGATCTAAATTAGTTCATAAATTCAAAATTTATTCAAGCTAGTTCGTAACAGACAGAATGGTGGCAGCGGTGAGATTTAAACCTTGAACCTTTGAGAAAATTCTGAAGTTTAAAAAAATCCATAATAATCAATAGATCTTCTGTGAAATTGATTAAAGTTATTTAATAGAATTTTCAACGGATCTGTGATTATAGGAAAGTAAGAGTGGACCAGTGTGTGATTGCTTTCCGTTTCATTATTTCACAACTAGGGTAAAGCAAATAATTGCATAAATTTTCGCCAGGATTAGAATTAATCGAAAGTGCAAAAGGTTTAGGCAAGCCTATTTGGCCAGCTGATACTCTTTCTAAGAATCAACTAGCAAGCCTTTTCGGTCAGCAGTTGATTGTCTTTCGATTATATATATTCTTTGTATTAACTAAAAACTTCACTAATTATGCAATAGTTAATTCAAAATGCAAAAAGCATAAATAACTTGCATTATTAACAAAATTTTAAAAGACCAATTGTCTTAATGTTAGCTTTAGATTTTGAAAATGTGTGATTTGAATAAAAAGCGATGATCAAAACTTAGGGGTGGAAAGCAGTTACGAGATCGATTGTGCACGACATAGAAACTGTAGTCCAGCCCTACCAGTATCAGTCAATATTCGATTCGTGGACCTCCCTCAATTAAAACCGGAATTGACTTTCAATGAAATTGAGACGCCTGTAGAGTTCAATTCCCTATTTAATACTCTGATAAACAAAGCACAGCAAAGAGTAGAATAGGTTCATAGACCCGTAATCAACTCCGAAAGCAAAAATAAAATTTAAATCCAGGTTCAAATAGAGACATTGATACTGTCTTTTGGTAGTGAAACTGACTGCGAGATTATTTTAAGTGATTCGGAACCTGCCATGTACAAAGAAGAAAAAAAGTTTTCCAGGCTTGCATTAAGCATTAACTCCTTAGAACAGTTGTTTTCTAAGGGTTATTAACATTGCTGACGGTAAAAGACAGAGAAGAGTAAGGCGGTCATTCGGGTGACAAAGTTTTCACTTTCTTGTTGGGTGCATCCTGAAAAAATAAAAATAAATATAAACGAAAAATAATATTGAATGCCCAGAGAGATAAACCCAGAGCTTGAAATATGCGTTAATTGTATTTTTATTAAATTGAATTTCTCTGCGTAATTGTATATTTATTAAATTGTATTTCTCTGAGGCATAACTTCCTCTTAATCAGATCAGAGACTATCACTCCGATACCATTTGTCGACCCTGAATCTAGAAAAGCACGACAGAGTTTGAAAAAGGAAGTGCAACATTTCTCTCGTACTATGAAAATACAAGGACGGGTAAAACAACCGGTTGCAATTAATCTGAAAAATAAAGAACTATTAAAAGTGTATCCGCCATACCTAGATGCCCCTGTTGGTGTTTACATTGGAAAAGGAGTAGTCAGAAGAAACAATGGTGTATGTTATGCAGATGCCTACAGTACTACAGAAAAAGACGTAGAATTCGAGGTACAACTTCTGAACGTAGAATAAAACGTTCTAACAAATCGAGTGGAAAAAGTGATCCAAAGCCTTCACATAAATCACCTTAATGAATTTGAGAAAGAAGTGGTCCTAGGATGGGAAAAGGATTTCCCGAATGTATTCCATCTCCATGTAGAAATACTCAGCGTCAATAATAAGGTGCAATATAGGATCCCAACCATCAGTGATGCTGTCATCGCAAGAAAGCAGTTCCGTCATTCTCCGGAAGCTCAGGAGCAAATAGCTATACAAATTGACAAGCAGTTTAAGAGTGGTGTGATTAGACCATCTGAATATCCATATAGTTCTCCTGTCATGATCATCCCTAAGAAAATGGACGCATCAGGGGAACATAAATATCGTGTGGTAATCGATTATCGAGCATTGAATGAGCAGGTAATAGGAGATGCATATCCGTTACCAAACGTCGCTGACATCGTAGATCAATTGGGAAGTGCCCAATATTTCTCTGTTTTCGATCTTGCATGCGGTTTCCATCAAGTTGTTACACTGACCATGGATGCATCAGAGTATGCAGAAGGTGCTGTGCTGACCCAAGAATTAAATAAGGTTGACATGCCGGTAGCCTATTTTTCCAAAATACTAACAAATGTCGAACAGCGGTACGATAAGACCGAGAAAGAATGTCTGGCAGTGCTCTATGAAGTACTTAATTTAAGACCGTATCTCTATGGCCGTGAGTTTATACTAGCGTTTGATTATGAGCCAAGGCTTATTCACTGGAGATACCGCCTCATGGACTAACAATGCGTCTTTGAGTATAGAGAATGTAAATTAAATCGCGGAGTAGAAGCGTTATCAGGGAACTCCGTGGGGCTTAAAATAGTCTCAATTAATGCCGGGGGCATGAAATGGTCTGAGTTCAACCGTTCCACTTCAAATTTCTCTATGGACACGACAGATTTTGCGAATCACCAAACAAACATCACTTCCAGTAACCCCAACCAGAGCGAGGAATGTGCGTCATTACAGGAACAGTGTTCTCATACAGGCCAGTATCGCGCCATGCCACTAAAGTCCACGTTGACTAAAAGTAGTGCCAAGGATAAAAATCCTTTAAGTAGTGGCACCATAACACGCCCCAAGCCTCCAACTGACTGAATAACACTGCAGCGGGCCACACAATTGTCGCAGAAAGAAGATGAAACTGTTGTGCCAGAATCAGTTCAGAAAAAGGGCAAGCCTGCGATTAGGAAGCGTATTCTGAAGAAAAGAATAGTGAGCTGACCCTCAGAGCAACGAACCAAACTGAGCAAGGAGTAGGCTACTCAACGTCGCCTGCATTTGTCCGGTATTTCGGAAAACGAAAAATCCGACAGTAATTATAAACCACTGGCACATTATAAAAAGTCAAACTTGGACCACAGTAATATTTCCTGTCGATTTTTTTTGCGAGGTCTTTTACGGGAAGAGCCTGCGAACCCTACTGCTGGTCGTGACAATTCAAAGTCTGACGATGCGTCCTCAGCAGACAGCGATGACTCAGATCCACCAGTCTATCGAAAGGACCATATTTTGCTCCCCAGTGTAGAACCCACTAAGGTGCCTATAGTTAAAAAAACTGCACCTAAAAGTGCACCGCCCTACCTACCTAACCCTTAGTTTTCTAATTTATTTAGTAAGCCAACGGAGTTACAAATAGATGGCGCATGTGCTTATAGCAGCGAAGGAAAGCCGGAAGGACGTTTAGGCGTTTGGTTTAGCCAGGGCCATTATCGACACTTCGTGACCGCCAGGCCCATTATTTTTTAACGAGTGTGACGCGGGTGAAATCGCGAGTGAGGAGTTACCAGGATTTTGAAGGGGTGACATCACGCAAGGTCAGATGTATTATTACACAATATTTGCTCTCCTGTTGTCTAGAGAAACCGTTAATGCTGTTGTTGTCTCTTTCTCTCTCTGCCCTTTTTCCGGTCTGTCGTCAAACTATAATAAATAATGTTAGAAGAATTTGATTTAAAAACAGAGATTGTATTTTCCAATTGAACATATTCGGTCAATCATTTGGAACCTAGTCTCAATTTCAGAAAAAGCAACAAGTGCAGTACTTCGACAGGAGGAAGTTCACGAATCCACTCAAATATAAAATAAACAAAGTAACGAGAGTTAGTTTGGTCTGTTTTGCCTCCAACGTATCAGCTGATTTGGCATCGCTTTACCACACAATTATCCTGATCTAAATCATTTAATAATTTATCTAGGCTGGTTTATAATAGATGTAATGTAACATTCGACAATCTCCGCGGCGGCCTAGTACAGAAATTCAATTCTGAGTACTGCCGAGGTAAAAGTAGTTTCGATTGCAATTGATATTTATACAGGTTATCACAGTGAAGTCCAACTCGCCCTTTTCACACAAAAACTTGATCAAATTTTGGTTTTACTTCCACCGAATAGTCCAAGCAGTTAGAAAGTTTTTTTACTCATAAAGATTTAGGAAAAGAAAGCTTCCTTATCGCCTTACATTTAATGTCTTAAACTTAATATCGATATCGTAGTTCGTGTGGACTGGATTTTGGCGAAAAAAGATAGGTAAGGCAGGAATTCAGGAAGCTTGATAGTTTTTTTTAAATAATTATAGTAATATTCTATCTGGCATTGATTCTAATTTTAAATATCCATAAAACTTACATTTTTAGTCTTAATTATACGATAAGGTACATATTTTTCACACTCCGACAGAACACCAGAGTTACAGAATTAGAGGAAATTTTGACTACAAAAGATGACCAGTTTAAAGAAAAACTTCAGCAGGAATTATATCATCTACAGGAACAACTGCAACTTCACACACATACGACAGGAATTTTAGTTGCTGAGAAATCCGAATTGTGTGCAACTATTGCTGAATGCAAAGAAACATTGAAGCAGAAAACTGGTATCTATTGATTTGAATTTCGACTTAAGTGGGTTTAATTTAATATTTACAATATTGCTTAAAAGTATTTATTTTTTAATACTTCATGTGTTATTTATTTGTAATTCTTGATAAAAGATTTAAATATATGTGAAGGACGCCTTATGTGCCATATCAATGTTTTCTAGAAGATAATGGTTTATGAGAAAGACACCATATCAAACATAAACTAGTTCTAAATTTGATTTCGGGTGTTTCCGGCTTATTTGTGTTTAGAATTTTATGGTGCTCATTTTAATAGTGCTTTGTTTCCTTAGTAGGAATAATTAGCAAATATATTTGCTTCTTCATTCTGTTTTTACAAGAACATTAAATTATGTGCATAAAAAATATTTTTCTGTTTAAAACAGACTTTGCGAATCATATAAATGAGTACAACTTCCCTACTCTTCAATAATATGGATTAATACTATAGGTCAATTGATTTATATCGAATCAAGAAATATTTTATTTTTGTGAATGAAGAAAGATTAACTATAAGAAATTGAGATTTCAAATATTATAAATAACCACAACTTTTTTACTCTTCAATAAAATATATTCTTGCGTCAACTTTAAATTATGTGACTAAAAAAAGTGTTGCTATAAAAAGACATTTTCAAAATATTATAAAGTTCTAAAAAAGGTAATAAATATTTGTAGAAATCCTTCTGGCAGTTTTGAGACATGAGGGTAAGTGTGCCAATTACAGGTATGTCATGGCTCCCTCACTTTAATTCAATTTTTCACTTATTTAATATTGAAAAAGTATATTACTACAGATGAAAAAGATCATGTACGTATTACACACAAAAGAATTCTAATTTCCAAAATAAAATAAGATTATTTCAAATTTAGGAAATTTTAATTAGAATAAAACCAAATTTAAAATCCTATTTGACGTCCCATAATAAAGTTAGTACAGAGAATTTCTGAAAATAAAACCAAGAATCCAACGACTGAATTTGTACAACCACTATAGAATGCTCGTATTTTAATTCAAAAAGAAGATCCTCCTTGAAAAAAATCTCTGGACATAAATAAAAAAGAGGAAAGAAAAATGAGAAGGCAACCAACGAAATCCCCTTCCTATTCTTTTCTTTTTTCTTTCGTCTTCTTTATTTTTATAATTATCAAATCACAATAAAAGAATAATTATAATTAGCAGAACCCTTATCAAGTTCAGGAAATGTAAATTTCGATTATAAATGTTCTTTTATTGTGATTTGGTAATAATAGAAATAAAGAAAAGGAAAGAAATACAAAAAGAGAAGAGGGGGATTCAGTTAGTTGCCTTCTCATTTTTCTTTCAACTTTTTTATTTTTGTTCAGAGATTTAGTTTAAAGGGATTTATACTAAAATTGCAATAGGAGAATTTCAACCAGTTTTTAAAATTTGTTCGATGAATTATTCGTTTTATTATCAGGAATTCTATACATTTAGCTAATATATTTATCTGAATTCATTTTGAGGGTTTTTGGTTCGTATTTTTTCGCTTTCGTCGACATATTTTCCTTTACAACGGCCTCTTATTGTTAATTTTGGTATCGAGTATTTTCGTGATACCTCTTGCATAACCTATTTCACGGCAAGCAGCACATTTTCTTTTCCGTAAGAACATCTTTCTAAAGAAGATTTTTGGATTTCTCTATGGTTCCTTATTTTTATGTATTTATCTTTATTTTGCTGTAACCATCGTTTAACAATAAATTTAAGCAAAATAATTAACCTTTCATTTTAAAGTATCTGGAGTGTGTTCAATCAAAAACTCAAAGCGAGGGTTAGGTTCACATGTTGACAGCACCACAGTATTAGGTACATATGGCTTGAATTTCTCACCGCAGCAATGAGCGCTAGCATAATAAATGTGTATCTATTGCTGCGGGCTTGATTTTTTTTGTCAATAAATCAGTTTAATTTTTTTAAGTATTGATACTATTTAAATAAGAGTTCTGATTTTTAAAAATATTTCTACTGCGTACAAGTTCATGTTATAAATCTAAAGTTGATTAAAAAACAGTACTCCTGCAACTAAAAGAGAAGCAAAATGGTGGATTTTTCACGTTTTATGAATGTTTTTTAAAAATGTATAATTTATAATTGGTGCACTTACTATAGGGTTAGAAATTAGCTTTCCAGATTTTATCAATTTATCTACAAACGTCTTTAATTTATCGTGTTCCAAAAAAGTATGACATCCACATAAACAATCCTGACCATCGTCTAAAATATTCTACTAGAAATTTTTAAATAAATGAATTTTTAATGAAATAAATTTCATAGTTTTTAAATATTATTACTATTACAAAGCTCCCACTATGATAAATCAAAAGCTGCAAAAATACCTAACCATTTCATTAGTCAGTCAATGTTGTTTTTAGCAGGTGTAAACTACATACAAGAATACCGCAACTACTTCTTAGGCGCTTTTATTTGAATAATTTTTCGTATTCTTTCATAGAGTTCAGTGCAGATGCTTATAGAGAATTAAGGTCTTGCCGTCTTCACGTCACTAAATTGGAAAAGGAAATTGCTCATTCTAAATGTAGAAGAGAAGAAACGAAACGACGTTATCAACAGCAGTTAGAAGATTACGACAAACTATTGAAAAATGTGTCAATTTTAAGGTATCTTATTTAATATTTTATTTTCTGAATTTGTTCACAATCCATTTGATTAGCATGTCATTGAATTGTTTAATTTTAAAATATATTATATATTCTGAAAATTTACTGTTCAAAAACATTTGCATGGAAATTTCCGTAAAATTCTGCATGCAGCTCCAGATTGACCCAAAGTTACCATAAATTATGGATAAGTTACCATAAGCTTCTGGAATTTTTTTTATAATTTATCGCTAATTGATGGTATCTTGCAGTAGGTTTCCTTTGTATGCAAACAATATGGGACATAATTTCTCAAGTGTACCCACGACAAAAAACAAGTCCGTCCTATCTGGCTTAAAGTTTAGTTAATTAGAGTCCTATTCTGCAGCGATTTAAAAGAACACCGTTAATTGCAATTCGGATAAGTCCCTTAAGAGCAGGTGACGGTGTTCTTCTATTGGTGAATCACTTTGCACATTATTTAGAGGGATACAGGGCCATACTTTCAAAGTGGGTGTTGCAAAAAAAAATTCTTTCTTATAAGTATATTAAGAAATTCTAGTTTGAACGTCTGTTAAGCAACCGCGAAACGCTAAATTTCCCACAAAATTATTATTTCAGTGTGTTAAGAGTTCGTTTCATAGATGTCCTTGATATTTTTTTCTCGAAAAAAAAATATTTCTTTACGCCAATCGACGCTCACGTTATGGTATCGCTATCTTTGGGTTCTAAAAAGAATCAGTAGAAGATCGGGGAATCCTCAGTGGATGGATAGATTTTTTTTGAGGAGTGAAAACGGAAAAAGCTCTTGCACTAAACACATTCGAAACTTGGGGACCACGAGCCTAATATCTGCATATTACGTGTATATACATAATATACATACATGTAAGATGCACACATGGGCCGATAGTTCACAAGGCATGAAGGTGAGAGTGGGACTTACCGAAACGGCACCCACCCATTAAAACCTAACTCTTTTTCCTTCTACCACACTTCGCATCGGAAACCGCGTGAGCATTATTCCAATGTGAATGTTGTCTTTTCATTTATCTCGTTCTAAAAACTCGATGCTCTTCTTCTTTAGTTCCGATTATGTCTAAGATTGTCTTTTGTGTTGCTTCCTAACCTTTTGGTGATTCCAGGAGCGTTTTCATCATATTGCCTGGCGTAGTCTCGTTTACAAAACCCTGTTAGGCATATAATAAGATATTTACTGCGTCGTCTGTGTCGTCACAAAAGTGACATTTGTCCGTATCCCATTTCTTCCTCTTGTATAGGTACGCCATGAAGCAGTTATGGCCTGAGAGCGCGTACATCAGGTAGTAATTTACTTCCCCGTGTTTTCGGTTTAACCATAATCTGATGTCCGCAGATGCATTATCCAATTCCACAAAGGTTTATCTTTAAGAAACTACCAATGTGTTCCCCAAATAAATCATCTAGTGCTTTATGCACATCCCCCACCTCGCTCGTTTCAACCAGGCCACAAACTAATAGTTGGTCCATGGGGATTAGGTGCCTAACGAAACCTTTATCCCCAACACTCCCTTTAACGTAGGTAATTCATTAGTCATATTTTTAAATTTCTTTAGACAAAACTTAAAATAATTCAGCCCAAAAGGATTTGTGTACGTCCTGATCGATCGCAGTTTAGTGGCAGGCATTTATTTTTCGTTAGAGTTGTTGACTAAATTCACACTCCATGGCGACGCATTTGTTTCCCTGATATTAATGCTTCTTTCCGGCCTCATTACCATTTGGTGTTAAGCTTTTTTGTTTATTGAAATAATAATCTTGTTCGGAGATTCAAGCAGGAAAAACTTATTGCATAATTCCAAATGCTGCCGATTTCATATTCAGAATTTGAATAATTAAAAATTGGGAAGAAAATTAGGTATTGTCCATTTTTGTGATATTTTCATAGATTCCAAAGAAATTTCGCAATATGGCTGATGACTTACCTTCTGAAATCGTTGATATGATACCAATTTTAGGGGAATGCCACGTTAACTATGCCGCTGCATCAAGACTTTACGCTGAACGGTTTCCAGACAGAAGACATCTTACTAATCTAACAATAAGTACTTTGACTGAAAGAGCTAGCAATGGGATTCTTGTTCGTACACGCCGACGTCATGAGTACAACGAAAATGATACACGATCTGTAACTGTTGTAGCAGCTGTTCATGTTGATCCACAAATCAGTAAAGTAAGGACAAAGTGTCTTTTTTTGTAACTAGTCACAGAGAACTGACATTGTCTACGAAAAAATTTATCTGGACACAGGATTCAATCTAAGAAAAATCGTCTTGACCTTCAAGTGACTTTGAAAATTCACCTGAAGGCCATGATGGCCAAGGTCATGTACACCTTAACATTTCATCGACTTTTGTGAAACATCTTAAACGTTTGTTTACCTCGAAAAACCAAGAAAATTCAGAAAAAGGGCATCTGGTCTTTTCTCAGAACTTGATCATTGACCTCAAGGTCAAAATTGATGATACAGTCAAATGCCTCCCTCGGTCACCGTGTATATAATTTATGTTTGAATTCTTTCGTCTTTTTTTTATCTTCATAATTATTAAATCACAAAAAACATTAATAAATAAAATCACCAACGTTTCGGCACTCATGCAGCACCCTTATACAGGCAAAAAAATTAATATAACATTTTAAGACAGCAGGAACAGCACAGCGGCCACGCTGCCTTACCTTAAATAGAAATTACCTCCAATCCAAGTCAGCTGAATTAAAATTTAAAAAATTTGAATGAGATTGAAATCAAATAAAAAATTCCAATTAGCGTTCAATAATCAAGTTAGTGAGCAGAATTCCTGAAAGTGAAATGAAGAATCCCGTAAGTAAATTTGGACAATCGCATTACAATGCTCCCATTGCAATCTGAAAAAAAACAAAAATTCCCTTCCCTTTTTCTCCCCTAAAAAGAAAAGAAAAAAAACTCCCTTTGGATAAAAACAAAAAAAAATATAAAAAAGAGGAAAGAAAAATGAGAAGGCAACCAACTAACTCCTTAATTAATGTCTTTTTTGACGAACTGAAGTGTACTAAAAGGTTAAAATAATAAAAGGATTTTTTATTTTTCCGAACTCAACTCAAATGTGACGTTCCGCGAGGAAAGGGACATTAGGGTTAAAAAATCGATTTCCATATTTTTTATGCTTTTGATAGTTTCAAAATCGCTCTTTCGTATTAGAAAAGAATTACATTTTGATCTGCAAAACTGGATTTTTTATTAAGCTCCATTACTTTCTACATATCTTTCCTGTTTGTGTCACTGTGACTCAGAAGCTAGTCTGACTCTGAAAGCCTAACGAGAAGATGTCGTATGTGAAGATGATGGGTTCCGGAGATTGTTCCCACTATATATGATATATAAAGCATACGCCTTACGCCTTAAAGGTGTTATCACAGTTATTAATTTAAAAGGTACGTCTAAGTACTGTCACAGTTTGTTTCAAATACTCTGCGTACCCATGGATTTTACGCTAATGTAAATACACGGTCACAAGTTATAAGTGAAGCAAAGAATAACTGGATATAATTTTTACATTAGTAACTATTATCATACCTTTAAAGTACTAGGCATATGGTAATATTTTAGACCGTTTTGAAGTATGTAGCACGACGAAGTTATGTGCTATGTTTAAAAAAATGTGAAAAAAAGTGTCGACGTAAGTGCCTCTGATTCAAAGTTCGTTGAAAATCTGAAAGGTGATTCCCCATCGGGAAGTCTCGCGTAGGTATCTTAACTAAAAATCCATACATTTTTGCTGGTAAATTAGACTCATTGAGAGAGGGGGAGGGTCGAGAGATAAAAAGGGGGGGGGAGAGATACTTATACAGTACAATTGCCTTCTTCGCTACCATAGAGTTAATTCAGATAGAGGCAACAAGCCAGCTTGAGAGCCGTCCCGGCGGTAGAGAGAGAAAGAGAATGAGCGTCCCTGACAGTCACCTCACTCTTGTGCATACAGTTATCTCTATGCTGTTATGCCTCTCCCCACCATCTGCTACTCGTATCACCACGAACATAACGCTTTTTACACACCACACAATATTTCGTCATTTCTATTGCATCATTTGCTGACAACTAGTCATAACCGAAAAACTCTGTTTACATTAGACTGTTTCAAACTGCAGAGTAGTTGGTCGCGCATGCGCTGTAGACGTCGATGTGCAACGAAGACAGAAAAGAGCACTCGAGGCGCTTTGTTTCTTTCTCTCTCAGCGAACTTGCGACGGACGGTCCCACTTACAGAGCGGCCTATGGCTTGTTGCCTCTATCTGTATTAACTCTATGTTCGCTACACGGAAGATCATGTATATGTAAAAGAGCTTACATATAAATTCGTTCGTTCCAGGATTATATATCTGACGCAGTCAAAGCGGACGCGGACTTCTTAATCTCCAGTTCCCCCTAACCGAATTGTTCTTACTACAGCTTACATTGTTGCAAATGGCGGAGATCCTCGTTTAGAAAGGATCAGGAACCACGAGATGATGGGCAAAGGAGCGTTCCTTTGCGAAGTCGCGGAGCAGTCGGCCGAGGCCCTGGGCCTGAATTTTAATATCAGATGTGAGGAATGTACATTCCTTCATATAAATGCTTCACTTCTAAAAGCCAAAGTAAAGCAAGCAGGGGTTGAAAAAGAGGTTGAAACTTTCACAGAAATGTACAAAAACAGTCTTTGTCAAAAGAGGAAACTTGCTTTTGTCAGATCATCAGGACGATAGTATCTCTGCATATATACTGTGGGCCTAAGAGTGTTTTATTACCATCTTTGTCCTGCATGCGGTGTTGGTCGCGATGCTGCCCTGCCGAACGCCCCAAAGGGGATAAAAGTCAATTGTCCAGAACAAGAAGTACCGAATTTTCTGGAACTACAAGTTTTGGATACCAGTTTGAAATGGACACTCGAGACCTGACAATGTGACATCGTTCTCTACAACTTCGAGAAACGAACTATATTCGTGATCGAATTCTCGGCTACGGTCGACTTCTGCATCACTGCCTAGGAGAAGGAAATGGGGGAGAGCTATGGGGACCCTTTAAGGGTTTTCTTCGGGCCCTGTGGCCACCCATTTCACGTTCCTGATACTTGGCCATAGGTGTGATTCACCGCAGGTCTATTGGGAGCCAGTATCAATTTCATGGATAGAAGTTTCTCGCAGTAGGAGCATACGATGGTTGTTGAACCTATTTTTAATTCTGTATTTATATATATCTGAGGAGCTGGCACTGGGTACGATGATTCGGGTGTAAAGCCAGTAGATAGTTCACCTGCTAAGGTGGATAAATAGGTTCAAACTACACGGAGAGTACTCTGTGCATATTCAAGGCTCCCGGAAAAATTGTTTATCTTCTCTGAGTACGCTTTCCAGGCTCCAGAGTCATTTCATTTGATTTTCTCTTCGGGTCTCTATACAGGCTACAAAAAATTTTTATGACTTTCTCAAATTCTCTCTGGGTACGCTTTGCTTCATAAACTTGGTTAATTGGTTAATTGCTGCTTCGCTTAATGGATAATATCTAGGTATACTGTTTTAGGTTATAGACATGAAGAATCCCATCCTGGGTACGCCGTCACAGGCTCCCGAGCACTACGCGGTACACAATATCTCGGGTTCCGTTGATATAGAAAAAATTATATACGTATGTGTAAATAAATAAATGTCAATTCGTGTAATGGAAAATGGTTTACTTTACCAGAATACTATTAAAGGCAACTTAAAGGATAGAAACTTGAACTCTTTCAATACAATTTATATTTTGCTGCTTACCTAACTATGGCCCTTATTAAAAGTACTACCACCAGGATGCATGTCCGCTTATGTTGATTGGCTAACTTACTGACGTGAATAAATAAAATTCTTTGGTGTCTAGGAAGGAAAAAGATGACTTAGAGTTGGAAGCGTCGGAATTAAAACAAAAGCTTAATTTAAAAAATACGGAATTGTCCAGTTTGCAGCAGGAACTCCAGGAACAGCACGCGATTTGTTCTCTCAATGAACTAAAAATACAACAGGTAAACATTTTACAGTGTATCATGTGTATAGGAAATGATTTTAAAAATTAAAGTCTTCGTTGTATAATGGAACTTTTTTTTGCAGTTGACAAATTCATCCCAGCACATTCAAGCTGTAGAAAATCGACACCTTACATCGACAGTACATGAGCAGCAACTAACTCAACTGAAAGAGGCACTAAACTCCTTAAATAATGAAAAAGACGAGGTCAGCAAACAGTATCGGTGTTACGTAGAACAATTGGAGGAGCGGAATAAAAAAGTTATTAATGAGGTGAGTACATCCCTTTTATTTATGCCTTTTTTTAAGCATAGTAGAAAATTATTTCTACGTATTAATATTTTAACACATTAGATCCATGACATTTCGCTGAAACAATTATTTAAGGGAGTGCAGCCTAGTGTTGCCCTATAAATAGTAATTTTTTGAAATTAATTCAGAATTTTCCTCTTTTTTGATCCGATGTTACAAGTTACGGGTTAAGCGTGTTGCAGATACCATGATTAATCATATAGGGCCACAAGATTTTGCGAATACTGAGATCAGTTGAACTTTCTCGTATTATGTATTAATCATTCGTCAATCGCCACACATAATTGAATAGCAGAGTTGCAAACTTAGAGCGTATAATAATGCTCAGAATTCACGAACAACGAGACTGATGGTCCACTGATGGTGCACTGTTAACGATGAGGCGATTGGGTTACGATATAATTCATTGCATGGTTCAAAATTGTGTGAACCGCGATATGTAGGTGCAGAATCCCGGTACATTTACTTAGTCACTGAAAATTCTCATTATAGTTACATGAGGTGGTCCAAAAAATCGGCTATCGATTTTTAGTGATATTCATTTTAAAGTGAGTACGTTTGTTGATCCTACTCTTGGGCTGGGAGCATTAACCCTTGTAGTTTCGGAATTTGTTAGGTTGCAAAAATGAGTTATTTTATTTGTTGTAATAAAAATGAATGACTTGATACATAAACTAAAATTCCTTACAAACTACCTTCTATCTCTGCGGTAGGAAAGTGAAGACGCGCTAAACTTATTCCACTAATTTTTTTTAACAATTCACGCAAAACATCATTAGCACTTAAGTATCCGATTCCCCATCCCACCGAAACGGTGCTCACCACTCCTTCACTTCGCGTGACACAGTGTGCGAGTTGTCACTGCACTACTTATTTGCTAATAACACCCGAACTCTGGTTGCATACAGCTGATTAATTTTTTTTCTCGTATTTATAGGGTTGCCTCTATTGGGTTTTCAGAGTTTTCGTCGCAAAAACCCTCTTAATGCCCTGCCTCTTTATGCCACTGCCCTACGGATTCACGTAGTTGTAGGAGTGACAACTCGCAGGCCGAGTCTCGCGCGAGGTAAACTGCCGAGGGGCAAGTTAGACTTTAGTTCGAACTTCCCTTCCGAAAAAATATTTCCGACGATGGGAAGAACTGATGAACCACTGCCTCGAGGTGACAGGTAGGATACACCTCGTAGGCCATAGTATGGATAATTGTGGGTAGGGTTTATTGCTTGATATTGCATGTGGGCTTTGGCTAGCGACTGTGGATATGACGACCGGACGCGGTTTGCGTGACTACAAAATGCTTATTGAAAATTCTTTGAGAATAAGCACTTTTGCAGGGCAGGTGCAGTGTGCCCTGTTGCTCTGCAAGTTAAATACAATCAACCATCTCCAGTCCAAATTAGATTCGATATCCTCGATATTAAGGACAGTAAATAAAATTGATCACATTTCTAATCACTTATTTTCCTTTAGGATGAAGTAAGGATTAACAAGGATATATATATACTTTTGAATTATAACCTTGACTTTATATTTATTATAAGCTTTTATTCTTCTTGAACCCCGTTAGATACGCTTTTTGCCTAAAGGGCGCCAGATCGTTTGTAAACTAAAGATATCCCCAAACGGTCAAAAGGTGTTTTATGGAATTATATCAGGTTACTACCCACAAGTTTTATTTTACTGCTTAACGCCGTCTAGTTCAACGCAGAGGGGGATGGGGTTAGAAAGAATCTGAGCAAGGAAATGGAATAATTAAATTTCAGCAAATGAAGTAGGCATTTCGATACGGGTCACAAAATCATACATTTATTCAATAGCACTGAATGCCTCACATGATATTATTACTACCTCCCGTAACAAAAAAAAACTGAAATTCATATTACAAAAAGAATCATCTCCCCTGAAATACCTCATCGAATACAACTTTTAGTCCAGAGACCGTATCCGCCCCTAGCATATACTAATTTCATTATTATCATTCAATTACTACCGGTCGGATGATTTAAACATGGCGTTGACCTTCCTGGATCTTCAATGTCAAGGTGCCGCGCCATGTTTGAAAAATACCGGTTGACACTTGAGACTCACGACCCATCGCCAGAACTGATATTTAATTCCTCTACCACGCGATCAAAGGACTAGTTGACTCCGTTACAAAACACACGAATAATTACCCACTTTTCTACTATTATTATTCATGACACGCTTCATTTGATCCCCACCACACTGAATCCCGGACACGCACTTATGGTACAAATTACTCAAATACTACTCGTATTTGAGTAATTTAAGGCTTAATGCCCAAGCCAATTACGGTAGTCCGGTTCCAAAATTTGTAGAACGATTAAATAATACGCTCAGTCAACCTATATGGCAAAAGTTTAATTATTATCCTTGGCGTCGTTCAAGGGGGACGAGACTATGTGTGGGTGGACAGTAGTATGGTCGAACACAGAATGAGAGTAGACGACGCCGAGTACAGGGTTGGAACTTAGGCCATGAAGTACGCGCCTAGAACGCCAACTACGCTACGCCATTGCATGTGAAGGCACATTTAAATTAGAGTGTCCTTTAGTGGTTCACCATTTTCGCTGTTCCCTCCCCACTCGCCTTAGAGCGTTCTACAGTATCTCGACATTGTGAATGGCTACTTCCCGCATATGCGCCATGTGCGCGACGCAACAGTTAGTTTGGCGCACCTACTTAACGTAGTGCGCGCCTAAAGATACCGGCTGCTGGTGTTTTGACAGTTCGCACACTAAACAGCCGGTGTAGAACTCCGCGTGGCCGTGTTTCTCTCCTGTCACCGTGAATTGAAGTCGTGTCTGGTTTAATGGTTCACGTGAATCTCTTGGTGTTGAGTGGGTGTGGGTGTGTGACTTAGTGTGATGCTGGTGCCCGCCGGCCCCAAGTGTGCCTAGTGAACATAATAACAAAGAGTTAGCAGGTATTAGTGAGTGAATTTTATTCTAGTTTATAATAACACCCCAGTCTGGTGACGGATCTAAGCGGTCCATTGACAATTCCTAGGTCTCAACAGGATTAATTCAAGGCAACAGGCCGTACCTATTGAGGCTTCTGTCGTATTTCAGCGCCTAAAAATCTGTGCTCGAGCAGGTATGTCTTACCACATAAATTTTATACTTAATAAAGCAGATTGAGCGTAACAATAAGTTCAATTTGGACGTGGTACATTATACCACGTCAGAATATATATATAATTTAAAAAATTTTACCGCGATTTCACTGGGATCGGGTACTAATCTGAAAATTTGCACTTGACCCTAGTGAAATCCCGGTAAAATTTCAGTCATAACCACGTATCACGACCGTGAGGTAGGTGGTTACAGTCTGTGACGGAATCAATACGACGATCCGGCAAAAGTATCGTGCACCGTCCACCTTAAAGCCCCAAGATTTCGCCGGGCCACCGCATTGATTCCATCTTCATTGGCTCCCCCAGCTCTAGAGTGGTCGGCATTGTTGGCCGACCCATTGTAGGGAGCCCTGCGCGTTATATTGTTTTGAACCGCACTTACTGCAATTATGTTTGGTGTTATCATTGTTGTTCCCACGAGAAGCTAGGGAAAAGGGTTCGTCCATCCTTTTAAAGCCCCGCATACAAGGATAAGGCTTCGTACTCTGAGAGGTCGCCCGGTATCTCAGTGACCATTCTGGACACCTCACCCAGGTGACATTCAGCTTTCGGCACGGTTTTTACACCACCGCTTAGGGATTAATTCCTTTTGGACAACCCCGGGACCATTTATCCGCGACTGCCTATTAATTTTTTCTAACCATATTCAGCAGAAACCCTTGGTACAGGGACCCTCTATCCGCCACCTGAGCACCGAATCTGAAAAATTGCACCCGACCCCAGCGAAATCGCTGTAAAATTTCAGCTATAACCAGGTCTCACGACCTCACCGCCTTCTGCATTTTTCCCCCAAGTGTTATATCATATTGTTCACATGCGGGGATGCTTTTTAGGTTATTAACCAGCGAAAGCTTGGCACCTCTAAGAGCGCTGATGATAGGACGATTAATTTAACAGAATATTGTAGGTACAATCGTTTCAACTCCCTTATAAAGTCTCTATACCTCTTTTCCTTTTCGTTCTCCTTGGCTACGATGTTTTTTGTCAGCTGGTGCCGAAAATTCGATAATGAACATGGTTCGCTTCTCGAAGTCAAGGAGGACAATGTCAGGCTTTGAGTGTGCAACAGAAACAATTGTCGAGAATATAAAGTTCAAATATATGCGGCACTTCTCATTCTGGACAATTGAATCTATTTCCCTAGGAGCATTTAGCGGAGCGATATTAAGGTTGATGCCGTAAGAGTGACAGAGATGCTACTAAAGCACTCTTAGTGCCGCATTGTGTCTTTGGATGTAGGTCGTTCCCACATGAGTTGGACAACTAGATAGTATGTGTCCTAGATGCTCGGGGTGTGCATGGCACGCCTTGCAGCTATAATCGGGAATGTCTTAGCTCACACGACATTGACTGATCTCCTCCACATTTCTGTGGAAAATTCTGTGCTTCCTCTTATCTAGGAACTGTTTCCGGAAGTTTTTCTCCTGTGGGCTTCCTGTGCTGCTTTGCACAGAAACGCTCCTTTACCCTCTTCTTCATGCTTCCTGACCATGTTAAGAAGAGGGTCTCTTCCACTTACGACTATATGCACTGTGAAGACATTCAAGATTAAATATTTCGCGACCACCTTGACGGCACGACGGCGCTTCTTGAAGCTAGTTATGTTCTCTGACTCTTTGTCTAGGGCGGGTGGTCGACAGTAACTGGTGGGTCTTGCAAGAGTCAGGATGGGACATTCCGCATTGACTTCATCTTCATTGGCTCTTCCAACAATAGAGTGGTCGGCATTGTTGGTTGACCCATTTTCGGGAGCTCTGCGCGTTCTTTTGCTTTGAACCTTGCTTGCTGCAACTATGTTTCGTTTTATTCTTGTTCCTACGAGAAGCTAGGGAAGAGGTTTCGTCCATCCATGTGGAGCCTCGCATGCAAGGATAAAGCTGCTTACTCTGAGATGTCTCACCCAGGTGCAATTTAGCCTTCGGCACGGTTTTCGCACCTCCGCTTGGGGTTAATTCCTTCGCGACCACCCCTGAAGAATTTTCCGCGACTGCCTATTAATTGTATGTAATCATATTCAGTAGAAACCCTTGGTACAGGGACGCTCTATTCGCAACCCGAGGACGCGTTCGGTGGATTTGTCA
>JAAAKG020206840.1:0-22943 GCA_010014905.2 Druon quercuslanigerum | reverse complement strand
CATAGGAGCGTTTCTGTACAAAGCAGCGGAGGAGGCTGCTGAAACACTCGGATTTAACTTCAGTATCAGGGGTGAACTGAAAACTTAACTGTATCATTCCTGGTTGAAAATTGATCTTTTCTAGTTAAAAATGTATTTGTTTTTTGTTAATGAAAAAGTGACAGTTTTCAGTTAAAAGTTCATGTTTTTTAGTATTAAAATATTCTTCTGGTTTGGAAATGCATATGTTATAGTTAATTTTAGGTACTAAAATCTCGATTATTTTGTTGAAAATAATTTTTTTGAACTGTTGAAACTTTGACAATTTTGTTGCAAATTTGCTGTTTTTTTTGCATGAAAATTTTCTGTTTTTTTGCTTGAAAATTGACCTTTCTTACTCAGAAAGTCATCATCTTTGGTGGAAATTTATTCTTCTACTTTCAAAATTCATCTGTTGATTAAAAATTCATTTCTTTGGTTGAAAATAAATCTTTTTAGTAAAACTTTTTTTTCTTCTAATTTAAAATGATTTTTTTGATAAAGATAAAGCATTCTATTTTTCATTAAAAATCTATCTCTTTAGAAAAAAAATCGAAATGCTATTCTTTTAAATTTATTTTTTAAACTGATCATGTAACCGTTTTTCGTTGAAGACTTATCTATTTTGTTAAAAGTTCTTTTTTTTGTTATTTTAAACTCGATTTTTAAAATGCTTAATTTTTCTTTTTGGTAGAAAATTATTGGTTTGAAAATTAAATTATTTATTTGCAAATTCAATTTTTTGCTCGAAAATTAAAAAATTTTGTTGGAACTTTTTTTGGGCCATAATTAGTTTTTAACTGAAAATGTAACTATTCAATTTTTCGTTGAAACTTTATCTTTTTTAGTTGAAAATTCAAGTATGTGTTTGCAAATAAATTTTTTTTATTGAGAATTCGCCTTTTTTGGAATAATATTACTCTTTTTGTTCGTAGATTCATTTCTTTAGTTGAAAATTTCACTATTTTGTTGTAGATTCGACTGTTTTTTAAAATTCAAAATTAGTTTTTTGCCGAAAATATTTTACATCCTGAAATCTTGTCTCCTATTTATATTACCAGATTATAGTTTATGGTATTTTCCTCTTCGCAAAAAGTCTGATCCTTCTAAGGGTAAATGTGGATTTCAAAACCGGAATATACTTCCATAGCAGTTAGATCATCACACTACGTTTAAATGCGTTTCTTCCAGATGGGAAAGTGGTTGAGTCCGAAAAATATCACGTTCTGGAGACACTGATACTATTTTTTATTTTCTATAACAAAAACTTATACCAGTGACCCATTAGTCCTTACAATAAAGCTGAAAATTCTTGATTAGAATAACCTACAATTTATTCAAGCCACGCAAAGTTATTCTATATAATGTACATGTGAAAATGATTGTACTAGGTATACTAAAATAATTTATCAAGTCAAAAGAAATGTTTTAGTGTATATAATTATCTGTTTATATTTTTTTTAATTATATTTTTAAAAAGCTTGAATATTTCTCTTGAAAATCATCCATGTTACAAAGTGGGGCAAATGTTTAAAATTTTAGATTTCCCTCCGCTGCTCGTTAATATAGTGAGTGTATGTATGGAACTTTAACTTCGGTGTACGACTTCACTGATCACTTTTGAAATAAGTAACTTTTCACACCGACAAGACTAAAATATTATTAAATATTCGCTAAAAAAATTAGATACAGGTTTAGCCAAAAACTACCAGACGGGATCGAAAACTTTGTGAAAAGGAAAACAACAGTTAACTTAGTTTCTCGGACGGGTTTTGCAGAAAATAGTGCGTGATACATGTGCACACAGATAATTGCTACTTGTATAATTTCAGCACTTTCATTCTGCTCATGCTGCAAGTTTCACAATCGTCAACAATTGACTATTATGCGCACATGCATCACAAACATCTATTAGGTAGGTTAAACAGGAGTATTGCCGACAACCTTTTAGCGTCGTTCTTAAACTATTTAATTTTTACGTCCAAAAATAAAAAGTGTTTAAATATTATAGCTCTAATTTTGACAGCACAGTGAACTCTTGCCTATTTCAAGGGCAACGAAACGTAAAGACTTTCGGATTTCAAGTTTGGCAAGGCCCCCACCTCGACCGTGAGTCGGCGGTTGACTCTTGTCAAGCGACGTTCATTGGCTGACCCGACCTTGTATCGATGCGCACGCTGTAAGTATGTGTACGCATTTACGCATCATGAATGTGATTCTTTTAGAGTCCTTTTGTTGACGTACGACGTAAAAAATATAACGCAGCTATCCTATTATAGGTTACAATGTGAAGGTTAGCATAGTTGGTATATCTTGACGTGGGACTGCAAACGCCTTTTTGGAGAAAATATTCTAAACTTTAAAAGTAACGTATAATATAAAGGTCTGCATAGTAATATTTTTCAAGTGTAGAATGTATTTGCGCAAATCTGTTTCATCCTTGTATGGGTTGAAAACCTTTCAGTTCCACGAAATACAATAAACTTTCCGAAATTTGAGGTTAGAGTATCAGATTCTGATCAAATCGA
This sequence comes from Druon quercuslanigerum, assembly GCA_010014905.2. Classification (NCBI taxonomy): domain Eukaryota; kingdom Metazoa; phylum Arthropoda; class Insecta; order Hymenoptera; family Cynipidae; genus Druon; species Druon quercuslanigerum. Next base: position 20,397 of record JAAAKG020206840.1, on the reverse strand, counting down.
TCTGATACACTAACCCCAAATTTTTGATATTTTATTTTATTTCGTAAAACTGAAGGGTCGCAATCGCGAAAAGAATGTAGCATGACTGTAAAAGAACAGTCTCAACTTAAAAAATATTACTATTCGTACATTTATGACTTACTGTTAGGTTTATTCAAAAAAAAATTAATTTAAGAATTATTCAATTTTCTAAGTGCATACCGTTACTGGGAATTTTTTAGCCAAACTTGATAAGGTGGAATCGGGATCCTGAACGATTCGTTGTTTCCAATTTGACGTGCCACTGCGATGAAGTGCTGCCAAACGATCTGCAATACTTGTGCTAGATAATTCTGAACCTTGAATACCAGGTATCGGTTGAGTCGCACTTCGATGAAGTTCAGGCAACGGTACATACAGATTTTTAATTAATTTTTCGTTGGTACTAACGTTGGTGACATGCATGAAAGCGGGAATACTAGTGCTTTTTGACAAAGCGACAGGTACAGTTTCCCTGAAATTAAATCACGCATGAATTCAAATTTCAAAGGTGAGAATTTAACAAAAATTGTAAGAGGATTCTATGTATTAACTTACTTGGCTTGAATGACAACCGGAATATCCTGTAGTACATTTTGGTATACATTTTGCTGCTTGGTACGATTACGTGATATAGCACTTTCGGTGATTGATTGAACACTACTGGGAGTATCTGCGGAATCTAGATTCTTGCAGAATCGTGATATCTTCTTTGTAATTCTACTTCTAGTACAAGGCACTGTATTTCTCTCTCTCCTTTCGTTACTCTCAGATTCGCTATCACCGTCTGAACAACTTTGCTTCGCGAAATTATCTTGTCTTTTCGAATCTATACACCGAGATCTTCCATTTTGGTCCTCTTTAGACTTTAGATGATCATTCTTCCTGAACGAACCTGAAAAAGCTTTAACACTTTCAGATGCTTGTAAAACTTCAGATTCTTTTTTAAGTAAGGATTTAATAAGTTTTATACCTTCTAGTTTTAAAGATTCAATTTTAGTAGTTGTGGTCTGCGAGTATTTTAATATACTTTTTGGCAAATCATTGTTTAATGGGGAATCTTCACATTGTCGTAAGTCTGCATTGTCTGTAAAAGTTAAACATTTTCTACATTATTGGAAGAAAAAAACTGATCGTTTGTCTCTTTTCTATGACCATTATTTTTATCTACCACTTCGGGATGGAGACTAAAATAAACTTTAAAATTAAGGCACGTTTTGGATTTTTAATCATTATACAGGGTACCCCAGGCTTAAGTGTTGGGACTTGTAAAGCGGTATAAAAATAAAAAAATTAATCGAAAATTCCTTTTCCAAAAATCAGCTCAAGATTTAGATTTAACGTTATAAAATATTTGAACCGCACGAAGAGAGCGCCGAGGTGGTGTTTGAAATGGGAGAAGGGCGATCACGACACTACGTTGGACTCCCCCTTACGCACGCACGACTGTTTATAGCGAGCTCCTCTGATTGGATCAGCTTAAATATTTCGGAACTTAAAAACTAGAACTTCAACTGATTTTTGAAAAAAAAAATTTCTATTTATTTGTATTATTCATATACCGCCATGTAAGTCCGGACAGTTCTGAGGTTGTTCGTGGAGGTTCCTGGACTTAATCCAGGAAAAATTTATAATTTATTTATAATTCGCAGGAGGTTTTACGAACATTAACCTCCCTTTGTACCTGTGAATTTTCCGCATAAGAAAAAATTCTAAATCCCTTAGAATCGAAACAGAATTGCGGAAATCCAGGGTAATCCCAATTTTAAGAATAGCATCTGCTCTTTACCCCCTTCGTTCACAACTTACATTATGTAAATACTTAGCTTCCGATAATTTTCATTGCCCTAAGTATTTGTGTCATAAGCCACGGCTTGCTAAATCTATCCAGACGATACGTGGATTGTGGACCTAAAAAAGGAAGACCTTGAGATTGAGCTTGTGAACCGAAGCTTGTCAAGCGAAGGTGCGCTGCCGGTCCTGCGAGAGCGACTCCACTAATTCGAAAGCTGAGCTCCTGGTGAAAATGACGCCACTAAAGAAATTGTAGACTCGCGTGATTCAGATAATATGGAAGAAAACTCAGAATATGATCCCGATGAAACTCGTTTCAAACTAGCGGAAATTGACACTAACCTAGAAAAAGAAAATTCGCGAGAAATTTTAATCGAAAATTGGAGTTTGGGCGCAAAGCGAAAAGATTTAAATAAAACCACAAATAAAGTACCAAGACCACCTAAAGTAAATAAAGATAGCGTTATTATCTTGGACGATACTGTCGAACCTCAAACAAATGTTCGTGATTTAGATTCGTCAACAAGAATACGACCCCGTGACAAAAACAAACAATTTCCGAGACACAACCCGTTTTCTGTGAATGATTATATAATGAGGGAAAGCGACGAGAACGATAAAAGCCATAAGAATTATTATCATGATATTTATGATCGGCATAATTATTCTCATAAATGGAATTATTATCGTTACGTTTATGATTGGCATGATTATCCAAGGACCGGGATTGATTTCAGTTCGCTTATTTTTTATGGTGATGGAGAGGATTGTTTTAATGATCAATCTTACAATCCACCAGGTCGTTACTATAGATTTTCGTGAAATAACAGACACGACCTATAGTGGTCTGGAATTGAAAATGTTTGTGGACACCCTTCTAATATTATCCACGAAAATTTTAAAGACCGTCGAAGTTATTACCCCATTCATTATAATGCATATTACGACAGACACCGATTATAAACTCTAGTAGAGGTTAGAGATCCTTCAACGAACTCAATGATCCTCTGGATAGTTATTATCAGGAGCGAAATACTCCACAACAATATAGGGTTACTAGAGGTGTTTCAGGGAATTTTTCTAGGAAGGATAGAATTCGCGATGCCCTTATAGATATAACCACAGGTGATAGGACTCGCAACCGTCCTAGAAACACCTCTCTAGATGATAGAAATCGTGACAGTTCCTTTTATCAATCGAAGAGACATACAAGATCATTATAACCTTGACCTTCATTATGAACCCTAGGCCTCGAGGAAACAGTACGATTTTTCGACCTATTCGCGCACATGCTAATGCGGATCCACATTACGAAACCCCCCATTCTCGGAATGATTTACTCAATCGTTCAACTCGCACACAGGTTAATTTTGATCCCTTTTTAGATACTCCCTATCATAATAACAGTCGAGGTCTACCAGGGCAAACTCCTCTGTATAGTCGCTTCCACAATAACAATAATACAATGCACTCTCGCCATATTTTTCCGTCCGCTTCTTTGGCCGCTACCTATGAGATCATGCGAAAGTGGAATCTTAGATTTTCCGGGGCGCGTCATGAAGACACGAATACTTTTCTGACAGTGGGCGATAGGGAATTATTATGCCTCCTCTCATTCTTCATGTCAGGTATAGCCGGGCGGTGGTATGATGGCCATAAAAATGATTGCCTAACTTTCGAAGAATTTGCGGCAGATTGTCGGGACAGGTTTAGCGATCCGGATTTCCAATTTGAATTGATCCAATAAATAAATAGGCGTACTGAGGGTGCTCATAAACCTGTGGCGAATTATTTGACGTCTATGTTAGCCATGTTTGACCGATTGTCCCCTAAACTGACAGAGGAAGGGGAAGCTAGTTACGCTCATCGAAATTTCTTACCACGTTTACATTCAGACCACCCCCAACACCAGAGCGATGATTACTGCCGGAATTAGCGTATCACGCACCTAACTACCGACCAAAAATTAAACATGAAGAAACCATCTCGTTGTTAGATGAGGAATTGGGGCAAGAGAGCTCCATCGACAGCCTTTATCTATCAAAAGGTACCGAAGTATCACGAATCCAGGAAACGACCCTAACCCTAACAGAAATTCTAACCCTACTAGAAACCCCAACAAAGGAAATAATACGAAAACCGAATTTCATGCTGACGCTAATAAAAGGATTCAAAAGGATCAAAATTCCAATCAAACTTTCAAATTTTCTAATCCTATTAATAACCTCTTTTTTACCCTTTAACAAATGAAGCAGAGGGTCCAGAATCTTCCCCTAAAGATGATATGTCCTGTTGGAATTGTGGACGGCAAGGCCCCCGTCACCATCATTGTGACGAACCTAGAAGCATATATTGTTTTGGTTGTGGCAGTAAGGACGTAACGAAGCCTTTCTGCCTTAATTTCTCGGGAAACAAACAAAAGAATCATTAAGCGGGGCCGCAGCGATTCTTAACCTTCCTGAGGAGCCCCTAAGTATAATTGATTTGGCCTGCGTAGTTTCTTCTGAGGTTGTTCGTGGTGAAGGGGGAGTCGCTGTGGTCACGACCAAGATGAATAATCTTGAATTTTCCAAACTATCTACTTCTCTCGAATCAGTAGATATTAGTAGTTCCCAAGATTCTTACCCCCTTTCAGATAATGAGTTGCTTCCTATAATTTAACCCACTTCACAAGTCAATATGATGGACTCCACACCAACTCCAATTTTCCAAATGTCCGAAATTTATTATGCCCCTACGACCCTGAGTGGACCTGAAACTTTGATGTTTGTTCACCTCCACATTTTGGGCCACCCCATTAAGGCTTGAATCTATGGCGGCTCTTTAAAAACCTTTATGGGACCTAAAGGTATGATACTCGCAGAAAAAGTGGGATTGGAAATTAATCACAATAACCGTTTAGTGCAGGTCGGGAACAGTAGCTTTGAAGTAGTTTTTATGGAACTACAGAAAATAGGGAGGTTAATGTCCGTGAGAGTGATGAAAAGCCTACTAGTGGCCCTAGCTCTAGGTTTAGATTTCATGAAATTTTTTGAAATGCATATATATTTTGTAAACAGGACTTGGAATTTCAAATAGGACCATTTTAGAATATATAAATTTGAAATAGAGGAATGAACCAGAGATAGGTGCTGCGGGTTGAATGAGCTAACTACGGATTAGGCCGAAATTTTGAAAATCTTTTTGAAAATCGAATTACCGTAAATTCCTGAGAAGCCTGGGTTAGCGGATCTAACAGTATCCCCTAAAGTCTTGGAGGCTCAAATCGCGGAAGTAGATCACATGTTAGCAGATCATATAATAGAACCCTCGAAAAGTGATTGGTCGTCCCCTGTTGTGATGGTTAGAAAGCCCGATAAAATTATCGATTCTGCTTAGATTTCCGGAAGCTAAATGACGTCACTAAAAATATGCTTACCCCCTACCTCAGATGAACGGAATATTGGAAAAGTTGCGTAAGGCTAGATATTTTTTCCAAAATAGATTTATTCAAAGGTTTTCTTCAAATTCCTTTCGAGTTAGTAAGTCGCGAAAAGACCACATTTACAGTACCAGGTCATGGGCTATTTATTATATGAAAACCACTTTAGAATAACCCGCACTTCGAAATTCAAAAGAAATCAGACGTTTTTTTTAGCAAGGGCGTCGTGGCATCGTAACAAATTAGAACACATTTAACCGATACACCGTTGTTAGCCTGTCCAGACTTCGAGGTTCCTTTTGAACTGCAGACTGACGCTAGCAATTCCGGATTAGGCACAGTAGTAACGCAAACCATTGAGGGAATAGAATATGTAATATCTTACGCTAGTAGGGCTCTAACAGTAACAGAGAAACATTATAACACCACAGAAAAGGAATGCCTTGCAGTTATGTGAGCCATTCAAAAGTTTCGCGCCTATTTAGAGGGTTGCCACTCCACGGTCATCACGGATCATAGCAGTTTACTTTGGCTACACAATCCTAAAAATCCAACTGGTAGACTCGCGAGGTGGGCATTATCATCAATCAAGTATGATTATAAAACAGTGCATAGAAAGGAAGCCCTTCATCAGGTCCCGGATGCCTTATCTAGGATACATGAGGACCCTAAAGAAAATATTCACATTATTAGTAACCCAACACCCTCTTGGTATTATCGTAGTTTCCTTGCCGTTACGGATTTTCCTGAAAAATTCCCTACCTGAAAAATCTCAGAAAATAAATTCTACCATTACCGGCCCGATTCCGTCATTTCAAACTTAGTCCGAGACATCAATGAGTGGAAACTGGTCCCAAGTGATAATGAACGCGAGTTAGTCCTTGAAGAAGCCCATGATGAACCCCAAGCTGGTCACTTAGGCACTCAAAAAACGCATATGAGGATTGTCTCCGATTATTTTTTGCCAGGGTGTTATAGAGATGTAGCCCAATATGTCCGTAAATGCGAAATTTGCTAAGCTTGTAAGGTAGACCAACCCCGGCCCTAAAGTTAAGATGCTCTCAATCCCCGTCTCCTTGGTTGGCTATCAAGAACCCCAGTTATGAAGAATCCACAAGTGGTGGGAGCCAGGGCCGGGAAACTAGGACAGTTGAAAGCGTGAAACCAACATCGGAAATTCTAGGGAGAGGCACCCAATTGTTCGAAGATCAAGGAGCTTAGGTCTTATATGAGGCACCGATATTGAGGCGCAAATTTATACAACCTCAAACAAATCCCAACAATTCTCGGAGTTCGCGTGTCCGTTCCATTTTACAAATGGAGGACAGCTCTAATGTAGTATCACCTACTTCTCAGGAAAGTAGACCAGAAACCCAGGCAAAGCAAAGCCCTTATTACTCCTAAACCTTCAAGTTGAACGCCCTGTTTTTCTCAAATGGATACTAGTTGGCACCAAACAAACATACACCTGGATGTTGGAACTGTCACGAATTCTCCCACGGTTATCCTGGTTATCCGAAGCCGTTTATAAAGAAGTTCTGTTTCAATTGCCTTCTGCTTCAAAATCCCATCGAAATTCTCCCCACAAATTCCCACCTTAATTTTTCTTTATCGCCCAAAAGCCAAGAAAGCCTCTGTAGTATGAACATTACTAGGACCCCCTCGTTGTCTAAAAATTAATTGTTGTTAACCCTAAAACTTCTTTTTGAGAGAAAGAAGCTTATTACTAATTATAGCTGATAGTATTCCTGAGTAACCCAGAATTATTCTCATAGTCCTAAAAATTATAATTGGGTTACCATTAATGTATAAATCGTAATTTTCAATAAATACAAAGTTACTTTTACAATTATTGGTTGCAAATTACTTAACCTTTATAATTTAGCATTTCTTACGAATCGATCTTATAGCCACATGTCCCATAAAATTTAGCTCGAGGTTTTATTTGATTGGAGTGGAAAATTCTTAATCGTTCAGAAAATTGCTAACCACATTCTGATGAAGACCTGGTTTAGGCCTCTCTCTGGAGGAGAGAGTTGTGATGTTGCATTTTGCAATTCACAAGGCACATTTTATGATAATACTTTGTTAAAGATAATTGATCAAATTGAGAATTCAATTTCCTGCGATACCACTGAGGCTACGCAATGCGTTTCGATCTAGTTTGTAATTTACATTCATATCGCTGATACGTTCCGAATTCTTATTTTTCTACACGTAAACTCTTTCTCGGAGTGAAGTTGTGAATCATCGGGTTGCCGGAGAGAGTTAGCTAACTCGCTACTCCTACTGAAACCCTGACTTTATAATTTCAATTTTCCCGCCAGTTCTACCATAAGGCCTTGCTGCCAACCTAACACTTGAAAACCTCGACAGGTAATTGCTTGCAGATATTGACTGGAAATTACCTGAATCTTCTACAAGACCTGGATTACCCCAGAAGGTTCCAAATTCTTCGATGAACAGAGCATATACATCTAATTTCTAGGCTAATATGTTGTGAAAACCATACCGTCGATACCAAATATACGTGTGGTAACTTTGTAGCTCAGGCGCGTACCGTCAGTACTCCGAATTTATAATCAGGGTGCAAGAATTTTAATTGTTATAAATGAGTCTGTTACTTTGTAAATGTTCTAGGGACGCTTTTGGAGAGTAAAAACAACAGTTTACATTGTTTAACTTGAGGCAGATAGCAACAGGAATTTGAATATCAAAACTATAAATAACTGTATCAGTTTACAACGTACGGCATTGTTTTAGTCCTACTGTTGTCCACGCGACGTTGCGGAAGTCTCTAAACTCCGGTCAAAGAGAGAGGAGCAAGGCGGAAATGACGTCAGTTAGCTTAGGTTATAAATTTTCGAGTGAGCAGCAATCCTGGCACTACGAATAATCATTGTTACCAATATAGTCTTTCTTGTCCCAGTGTATCGGTAGAGAAAACTTCTCACCGCTCATCCGTGTGTGTACTCGTTGTATCAGCTGGTAAGAATTTCCATGTTATTAATCGAATAAAACCTTTTAGACCGCCCTTTCTTTAGTTGGCCCAGAAAGCCTGAAGTTTCTAATTTTTGTGCATGTGAAATTTAGTTGGCCATGAAACCCCTGAAAAATTTAATTTTTGTGTCTTAATTTTAGTTAGCCATGAAAGCCCTGAAAATTCTTCTTTATTTTTTAAGTTAGTTAGCCAAGAAAGCCCGAGAAATCCATTTTTTGGTCCAGAAAGCCCCAAATCTTCTTGTTGAGTTCAGTTGGCCTAGAAAGCCCTAAAAATTAATTTCTCTTAGTAAGCCCCCCCTCATATTTTTAAGGTTAAGTTTGGTTGATTTTGTGGATTTCTGATTGTGGTATTTTAGACTTTGTGATATGATTTTGTGAAATTTTGATTTAGGTATTTTTTTACTTTTTTGAAAATGTATTGCTGATTTATGTGTTATTGAATTATGGATACGACTTTATGAATTTGTTAGTTGTGTGTCCCATACCCTGGTTTTTGTAAATAGTTGCCCCCCCCCCCCCAGAAAATTATTGTTTCCTCAAGGTAAAAATAGTCTCTTTAATTGCCCTTATTCAAAATGTGTTGCTTAGAATGAGACGTTCTCCTATATTGAAAATTTAGTCCTCACCCCTCAACCTTGTATATTTTGAGTAGTTCCCCCCCCCACCCCTCTCTTAGAATCTAAGAGTTACTTGTTTCTTTCTACATTTCCTTTCATTCCACGGAAAATTAAAATTATAAATTGAATTAGTCTCTTTTATAAAATTTCATGGAGCGTCTTAAGGAAAATCCGTAGAACTGTTAAATATCTTATTATCTTATCTTCTCCGAAATATTACTTCATTTGGCTATGGGAATTTTTAAGCGTTCTAAAATTTCAACCTATAATTTTTAATGTAAACTTTAATCAGCTGTTATCGATATGAAGTACCCCAATCGTAAAACTTTTCACAATAAATTGTAACTAAGTTGTTTGACATGTAATCCGCTATTTCGTCATTCAGGAGTGAGAAGCCCTTATTAACCTAAAACCACGCCCTCTACCTAATTCTCCCACTTGGGATCTAAACAAAATTTACAGTAGGTTCCAATTCCGATACATCGTAGTCTCCATTATGTCTGGGACCTAACATATTGTATAATTTATCTAGTTACATTGAGACTATGGTGCCGAAGGTGTATTAATCCTGTTTTGTCTAAAAGACATTAATATTACACTATTTCTCTCTAAAATTTTAGCGCCTTGCAAAGTTTGTTGTGATTTGTAGTCTACTGAAGTGTTGAAATGTCGAAGAGAAGGGGGAGAAGACCGCGGCGCGTGCGGAGAGATGCAGGAGTCAGTCGTCAGCGAACATTCGAGACTAGAAATGAAATAGAGAGCGTTGATCGTGAGAGTCGGCAGAAGCGCATAACTGATGAAACTATCTGAGCGAGTAAGATTACTATTCATGCGATATATGTGCGTGGTTTCGGTTAAATTTATGACTTTATTGCTTGTAAGGTAATTTCCATGAGTTTACTCAATAAACTCCTACTTATCCAAGAGTGCGTCTCCAATTACTAAACGGACCTTACCATGAGCGTTAATTGGGCTATGCAAGCCTATTCTTACTGATAATTCAGATTGCTAATAATTCAAGATGGAAGAAGATGGAAATCTGGTGCAAACACGACGAATCTAAATGGCAATTTGCGTCCCGGCGAAGATGCATCCCACCTTTCATATGCGAGGGGACTTGTTTTGTCAGCAGTGCTCATGTTCCCCACCATCGAATGCTCCAAACCAAGTTATTAGCACTAACGGAAGTGCCAACACAACAATGGAGCAAATGATGTTTTCGCTTCTTGAAGATAGTCGGCGTCGAGAGGCAACAATGATGCGAATGTTTAATCGATTGATGGATAAGCAGCCACGTTGCAATGATCAAGCTACCGTACCTAACTATTACATAATGTCGGACTTAAGCAAGGGTCTTGAGGCTTTTAAAGGAGAGGTTAAAACCTCTCACGCACGAGATTGGATTGAGCCTCTGGACAGTATGAGGAAGCTGCACCACTAGGCAAACAATTTTCTTCTCGAGAAAGCCAAGATGCACAAGATACAAGGTGCACGAGATTAGTTTCGAATGCGAGCACGAGAATTTACTAACTGGAAGCTTTCGAGGCAGCGTTTAGAAATTCTTATGTACTAGAAGAGAAAACTACCAAATGGGGAAAAGGCGGCTACGAGTTCAACAGATAGGTGAAATGGTGAGCAGTTACTATTACGCCAAAGAAAAATTATGTAAAGATTTAGGGTTGAGTGTAAGCGAAACTAAGCAGTATCAGTTCCTGAGGTGATAGTATTTGTGGTTCCAAATGAACACCAAGTAGTTGACATAATGATCGGAAGGTCATTTACAGATGCACCAAAAGTGGACTACAGAAAGCAAGGCAACCACTTGATAATGGAGAAACGTGAAGACTCGTTTGTTTTGGAGTTACTTACCAACAGTTCCAGTGAAGATAAATTTCAGATCGCGAGTAAAACCATATTACCCCCACGGTCAATTTGTTTTATCCAAAGGTATCCTGGTGAAAATCAAGATTTGCGTATCCCAATTGTGAATACAAGTTATTAAAATAAGCTCTTTTCGAAGGGTGATACAGTGCTTCGAGGTCAAATTTCACTCCTTCCATTGTTCGAGTATTCGTCAGTAGGAAGAAAATCTGCGAACGAGAGCCATTAAGGGAAATTAAAGAAGATCTCAACACTATTTTGAATGTTTATCGGAATGCGGTTTCTAGCAGTATAAGTGATCTTGGTTGCACATCCTTTATCGATATGGTTATCGTAGAGAAAGCAGACAGTGTGCCTGTATGGAGTAAGCCGAATCATGCAAGTAACGCTGAGCGCGAAACTATAAAAAATATTGTACGTGGGTATAAAAATTATGGTTTAGTGAAAGATACAAATTCGCCATATGCAAGTCCAGTTCTGTTAGTCCGAAGGAAGAATGGCGAACCTAGATTGGTAGTTGATTGCCGCAAATTAAATAACCAAACTGTGAGAATGCATTATCCACTAAAAAATCTAGAAGATCACTTGATTGTGATAGGCGACAGTAAGTTGATTATTACTCTCAACCTCAGGCAGGATTATATGCAGGTTCCTTTGTCAAAGGAAAATAGGGTCAAATTTGTCTTTATTACGCCAGGTGAAACAGGCGAATATACAAGAATGGTGTTTGGCCTTATGAACGCACCATTCTATTTTTAAAAGTTGATGTATAATGTTTTGGGACCACTGCGAAATATGTATATATCATTCTGCTTAGACGATATCCTAATTCCAGGAAAATCTTGGAAAAAAATAAAACAGCGTTTAAATTTTAGTGCTTCATGCATTATTTGACGCGGACTTGACAATCAATTTGAAAAAATGTCGATTTCTAATGACTAAAGTGGATTACCTTGGATTTGAAATTTCCGGAGAAGGAATTAGACCTAGTGTAAACAAAATAAAAGCGATTCTGTAGTTTCCTGCGCCTAAAAATGCGCATGATATTCGTCGATTTTTGAGTTTAGAAGGTTTTGTGAGACGTTACATATTTAAATTTTCTGAGATTTTAGGTGCCTTGTATGACCTTCTCAAAGGCAATTGTTTGTTTACTTGGCGCGAACGCGAATCTGCAGCTTTTGCGAAATTGAGAAACAAAATAGGTTCTTATCCAATTTTTCGAGCGTATTCTGAAAAAAGAGAAACTGAAGCCCAACACAATTATCATTTCAGCAAATTAGAATTACTCGCACTTATTTAGGCACTTTGTAAATTGAGAACCTGAAAGTGTTGAGGAAGATAGTGAGTTATTAGACCGAGAGATAGGAATATTTTCTATTGTAAATTCGGAGGACGAAATTTTAATCTGTCAGTTCGTAGACGAAAAGCTTAAGCGAAAGCGCGAGTTGTTAAATAAACCTGAAAATGAATTACTTGATCACGAGAAAAGCGAAATTAAAGATTATGAATGTACGAACAATTTGCTGTACAAAAGAGTTGACAATAAACTTTGCTATGTAGTTCCCCATTCTATGCGTAAGATTGTGGTAATTCGATACCATGACTTACAAAGTAGTACGAGAATTGATAGAACAGTAGAAAAAATGCATGAATATTAGTATTTTCCGTATATGAAACGCTATGTAAGACAACACGTCAAAAGTAGTGTACAATATTGCCTAACTAAAAATCAAATAGGTCCACAGGCTGACGATTTGCACCCTACTAAACCTGAACATCGTCCACTCGCAATTATTCGAACAGATCATGTAGGTCCTCTTGTTAAAACAGCTAGAAAAAATCAATATGTATTATCGATTACCGATACACTTACTAGATTTATAACTCTAAAATCAGTGTCTGATACGAAGGCTGTGAACTTGGTCAAATGTATGGAAGATTTTGTATTAGACTACGGCGCACCTCAGACAATAATATCCGATCGCGGTACCTGTTTTACTTTAGATAAGTTTAGGGAATTTTGTCTAAAACATGGAATTCGTCATACTTGAATTTCAACGCGTCATCCACAAGCGAATGGAGTAGTCGAGAGAACAAATTATACTTTGATACCGGCAGTTCAAGGCAGTATATCTAATGTAAAGGGAAAAGATTTGGATTCTCGCCTGAAGGAAGTTCAGCGAAATTTAAATGACTCACTAAATAAAGCACCGGAAAAAGTCCATTTGAATTAATTTTCGTATACGGCATTCGGCACGATGAAGGTGAAATACGACAACTCAGCATTGACGATGAAACGCTATACACGAATCCGAATTTTCTAAGAGAATCTGCGCTGACAAAAATTAGATAGAAATATGCAGTCGGAGATATAGTCTTTATGAAAATCAACGGGGAACAAACAGGAGTCTATGAAACTTAAAAAAATGCAGAGGTCCTTTGGTGATAAAGGCAATTTATCCTTTTGATACATATTGTATTGCTGATATGAGAGTTGATAAGAGGGACCACATATATGCTTCTACAGCGCACGTGAGTCAACTTGAACTTAAATTTTGATGGAAAAGAATTTAATTTTAACGAGAATCTTAGAGAAGACTCAAACGACGAAAAAAGATCATTAACAGTAGAAAGTAATAAAATTGTCAACTGAAACAGCGATCCCGAAAGAAATAATGTAGAAAATTAGTCAGGACGACCGAAGCGAAACAGGCGACCACCTCAGCGTTACGAAGTGAACGTTAGTTATTAAGATTTTCCCCTGTGTCCAAGAGAAGGGGGAGAATAACGCAGTGCGTGCGGAGAGATGCAGGAAAGTCAGTCGTCAGCGAACACTCGAGATGAGTAATAAAATAGAGAGCGTTGATCGTGAGAGACGGAAGAAGCGCGTAACCGGTGCAACTATCTGAGCGAGTGAGATCACTATTAATGCGATATCTGTGCGTGGTTTCGGTTAAGATTATTACTTTAGTGCTTGTAAGACAATTTCCATGAGTTTACTCAATAAACCCCTACTTATCCAAGAGTGCGTCTCCAATTACTAAACGGACCTTGCCATGAGCGTTAATTGGGCTATTCAAGCCTATTTTTACTGATAATTCAGATTGCTAATAGAAATTATATATCAAAATGGTGCATAAATCGTTAAGAAACTCATCGCAAATACATATGTTTATGGTTGTATCAAGTCTTCCTGAAAAATTGAGGACATTGGCAAAGGGGATGGACTAGTCGTCCCGTAAACTCGAGGCGACTTGCCAAGCTTATGAAAAACATTAGACTAGTCGTACGGAATTTCGGGACGAGACACTTCGTATTTTTATTTACTTCATAAAGCAATTAAACTATTTAGGGGGGGGGGGGGTGTTCGTCTGCAGAATTAGTAAATTTTTTTATTTTGATAGCATAATTCATTCAATTGAAATGATTATTGTTTCACCGAATGAGATGTAAAAAGGGCATGAAGTATAATTTTCTAAGAAAACTAAACTTCTTTAAAACGTGGACTTAGCGCCTGTCCTTGCCTTAATTACATTTTTTAATAATAAATTACCTATGCTTTACATTACTCCAAGAAAATGTGGTTTAAATACTTTAATCCGGATCACAAGGACTTTGAGATTAGAGAACAAAAGCGAAGCTTGATTTTAATGTCCTTATTTGCTAAATTCCGAATCTCAAATGAAAAAGTGTTTCCATATTTAAAAATGCACATATTTTATAATAAAATTACAGAATGAAGACTTAACGAAACTTCGTTTCTTTATTCTACAAGTGTATATATATTTTAAAATAAAGTTGAAAAACAAATCAAAATTTTTTTGGCAACTACATGATGGTTTTGTTTTCTCACAGCTAGAATTAACTTAACTCACGAACGAACATAAATAATTCATATTGTTAATAACAATTTCTCGGGAAATGTCCTCCTATTCGGCAAATTTCCAAAATCATGCAGAAAATAATTTTTTTGTTTAATTTTTTTAAAATGTTTGGGCAACACAAAGCTGAGGTGAATTTAGGACCAACGAAGTTGATCACCTTGACCTTGAGGTCAAATTGGAAGGTCATTCGAAGGTCTAAGTGTGGAGTTTGTTAGTTTGGAGCTTGTGGGTTTGGTTTCGGGTGTATTATTTGAAGAAAACAAACACTTTGACCTTCGAATGACCTTCCAAGTTGACCTAAAGGTCAAGGGGATCAAGGTCAGTGGTCCCAAATCATCCCAGCTTTGTGTGGCCCAAACGTGTTAAAAGAATTTTAAAAAATCATGTTCTCCTTTATTTTTTAAATTTGACCTCGATAACCTTAAATTGAACTCGGGAAAATTGACTCTAACTATCATTTTGAACGTAAAACTTCCCGCTCTTTCAGAATCTACTGTGAAAAATAGGGGTTCCTATTTAAAAAAATCAATGTGACCTTCAAATAACCTTGAAAATTGATCTAAAGGTCAAAACAGATTTTTCAGAAAAATGGGCCCCATCGCCCTGAGCAACTTTTTTGTATAATTTTTTAATTTGGTTAAAAAATCGAAAATTTGACCGGCACAAAAAATAATGAAAAATCAATAATTCCATTTTGCGATCAAAGTATGTAAGATAAGAAAAATGATAAAGCAACAAAAATTGTATACATAAAAGAATCAACACATTTCTTATGAAATGCTTTTTAACAGGATGCTAGATTTGTGCTTTATTCGTAAAAAACATTTAAAATTTTAAAAATTAAATTTTTGGACAGACGACACAAGTTACAGAAAAAATAATCTGGGAAAAGGTGCTCAACTAAAAAGAGCTAAAAATTTAGTCTGAATTTTTTTTATAGGATGCGTGGTTTTTGTTTTATTCGTAAAAAATAACATTGAAAATAAAAAAATTTAATTTTTTGTAAAACGACACAAGCCATGAAAAAAAATTAATAGAAAAATTTTGCTTAACCAAAAATGGATCTACAAATGCTTTATGAATAATTTTGAGAGAGAAAGAGTAGATTTCTATTAATCGTAAAAACAATAATAAAAATATAATAATTCGATGAAATCCGCGTGAGTAATTTTTCACATAAAACTAATACCTTATCATTATGGATGAGAATGTAATAATTAATTATTTTTTGTGCGTCAAAAATTTAAATTTTCGATTTTTTTTAACAACATTCAATCAGTTGTTTAGACAATCATGCTTTCCTTGGCTTCAAGTATCCATTTTCGTTTGGTTTTTTGGAGTTTTAAAATGTTATAACTTTGGTCATTTTATTGTATCAAAAAAGTCATGAGCCTCAAAAATTTCGTATATTTTCAAAAACAATTGACACATAAAGATGTTTTTTTTAATTTGGACTAGCTTTCCGTGCTGATTACAAATCTGTTGAGAAATTCTAAAAAAAATCATATCCTGTGTCACCAATGCACGGATATCTTATTTATCTTCTTATATTTTACTAACAATTTATTGTTTATTGCATTTTGTGTAAAATCTGCCTTATTGTTTATAACAAATACATGTAATAAATTATCCTAGAAAAATATTTTGGGAAAATTTTCAAAATGTTGACAACAAACCAAAGAAAATTTCTTTATTTTTTCTAATTTGAAAAATTAAGTTATTATGCGGAAAAAAGTGCTGCAAATATTATTTTCATACAAATTCATTTATTTACATAAATCTAGTCCATTTCAGAGTTTAAAAAAATATACTATATACTTTCATCAACCATTTTTATAATAGCGGATCATCTAGTGAAAACTCGTTGTGTAAATAAAAATGAAACGCGTGTTGTATGTAGTTTCGATCAAAAAAATTGCTTTACGGAAATTTAACCCTCAAAGAGATCAAAGTGTCAGCACAGCCTAAGAATGGCGCACTGCATGAAGATACATGGAGGATTCAGGCCAAAGCACTTTTCATAAGAAATGATAGCCAGACGTACGTCTCCAGCGAAACACCACAATCCGAAAAAACCGGAGAAGGTAAGGATCAAGTTAGAGTAAAGGAAAGACACAAAGAATGGCTGAAAGTCGATCGCAAGGCAAAAGCAGAACAAATACTCTGCATAAGCCAATCGGAATTAGCCCCAATCAAAAAATGTATTACGTTACACGATGTTTCAAACAAACTAAAATCCATCTACGCATCTAAGGGTCCCGCGCGAAAAGCCACTCTACTCAAGCAAGTGACGCAGCATAAAATTCAGGACGGGGACGATTTGAAAGAGCATCTGTTTGTATTTTTCGACGCCGTCGATAAGCTACAATCAATGGAAATAGAGCTAAACGATGATTTTTTTATCAACTATGCTACTCTACAGTCTTTCAAGTAGTTTTGATCATTTCCGTTGCGCTATTGTGTCGCGCGACACTCTACCCGATCCTGAAACCCTCAAAATTAAAATAATTGAGGACCATAATGCTAGACAGCGGAGGGGTGAAGGGAGTGAGAAGGTCGCCATGTTCGGAAACTCGAAACAGAAATTCTCGAAAAAAGGGAAGAGTGGAGGCGCTCAAAACGATTCAGCTGATAACTGAGAGAAAAAATTCGACACGAAGTACGAATGCGGTTTTTGCGGTAGAAAAGAACATAAAGAGTCTGACTGCTTACACAGAAAAAGAAAAAAAACCCAAGCACAAATTGTGTAGAAACAACTATTGTTGCATTTCATATTTGTGCAACAATAAAAGCGCATTTACCAACGTAACAGATACAACAAGTTATCTGAAGATCGTAAACAATACCACCATGACAGTGAAAGCAAAAGGTAAGGTTGGATTCGAAACCGGTAAAGTGAACAGTGTGGTCGTATTAAAAAGCGCTCGATATGTGCCGGAATTAGATAGTAATTTTATTTCAGTTGCGAAAATCATCGATAACAACTTCGAAGTGACATTCATAAAGAACGATGCCCTCGTCAAAGATATAGACGGTAGTGATCGACTAATCGCTTATCACGTCAGCGATTTATTTTACTTACAAGTAAATCGAGAAGCATTGAATGCAGCATCTGCAGTAAAAAGCTTCAAAACTGATGCGGAAATCTGGCACGCTCGGCTGGGCCATTTAAGTTCGAAAGACATGATGCAGATACTTAAAAGAGTGGCTCGATGCGATTCATAAAGAAATTAGGTGCTTCATCGCTAACGACACATGGGAATTAGTCGACATGCCCACTAATGGAAAATTAATCGGATGCAGGAATATCCTGATGAATATATATATACCTTGGACGGAACATTAAATTGAAGGAAGACCAGAGTGGTAGCTCAAGGATTTTCTCAAAGGCCGGGAATTGATTTTATCGACACCTTTGCTCCCGTAGCTAGAATGGTATCACTCCGACTACTCATGGCACTTGCAGCAAAATTTGATTTATTGGTTTCACAATTGGACATCACAGTTGCGTATCTGACTGGAAATTTCGATACATTAATCTACATGAAGAAATTCGAGATGTCCCATGAGAATGTGGAAGAAATAGTCAAGATTGAAACCGACGAGGAAATCCTGTGTAAAGCAAACAAGATGCTCAACGCACTTAAATCAGGAGAAAAGGTTTGTAAGCTGCGAAAGACAATTTACGGTTCACGTCAATACGCTTGACAATGGCCATCAAGAAAGAAAACCGACATACGTGCTAGTCTACGAAATCCTGATTATGTCACGCAATCCTAAAAAAGTTCAAGAAATCCAACGAAAGCTTGATTTGAAGAAGCACCCCGAAAGGGAAACGGCTTAATGGTGCAATAAATACTGTCTAGGAATCGAGATCAACCGAACCCAAGGGGAAATCAAGTTAATTCAATCTCAATACATCAAAGAAGTTTTATCGAGATTCGACATGAAAAATTGCAAGCCAGTCAAGACCTCATTCGTTAGCTGGCTTCCGTTTAGAAAACACACACACACACAACAAATTGAGAACCGTCGATGGCATTAAGCGTCGCCCATAGTCATCACATGAACTATGTAAAAGGAACGCGAAAATTCAAACGTGGATAAGTATCAGGTTGCGAATTTCTTAAAAAACGTAAATATCTGGTTGAAATTTCATGTCTTTTGTGAAAAAACTGTTTTCTTTTTTGGTGGAAAATTAATCTCTTCTACAGAGAACTAATTTTTAGAACTAAAAAGTTAACTATTCCATTTTTGTCGAAAACCCTTCTTTTGTAAAATTTTAATCTACCTTATTAAAGATTAATTTGTCAAGGAGCGTATTTTTTTCTTGAAAATTCATTTTCTTAACTAAAAATCCAACTATTTTGTTAAAAATTAATATTTTTCTTTGAAAGTCATTTTTTTTTTACTAACAAATGAATTATTGTACATCTGGTTAAAAATGCATTTCTTTGGCTGATGATTGAACTGTTTTGTTTAAATTTCGTGTTTTTTTTCTTAGTTATAAATTTATTTTGCTCACATTATAACTAATATGAGATCTAAGGAGCTTTTTGTATATAAAAACTTATAAAAGGAGAGAAGTATTCAGTATCAAGTATTCAGTGATTTTCAATTCATTCGAAAGAGAGTTGCAGAAGATGTTCCTTCTTCGATGTAGTGTAATTATTACACGGACCAACTGCTGCAATGATTAATGTTTTTATACACTATTTTCTAAAAACTCGTACAAATTGGCACTCCAAGGAATACGTTCTTTTAAAAATTGTTGAATTGTGAACCGAAAAATTGAGTTTTTATCCGAGAAATATGAATTTCGTAGCAAATTAATTTTCCTCCGAATCAATTTTCAATTGACATTTTACTAGGAGAACATAAAATTTGAACAAGAACTCTATTTTCTACAAAATCCTACAAATTGGCATTCAGATAGATAAGTTTTTTTAAACATAATTGTTGAACTTTAAACCATAAAACTGCATTTTTATCCAAGAAATATGAAGTTCGTACCAAAACAGATAAATTTTTAAATAAGACAAAACATTACAAGAAATTTAATTTTTCTCCAGATCAATTTTCAATTTACATTTCAATAGTAAAACATGGCATTTGAACAAGAACTCTATTTTCTACAAAATCCTACATATTGGCACTCAGAGAGATAAGTTTTTTAACAAAATGGTTGAATATTAAACCATAAAATTGCTTTTTTATCCAGGAAATATGAAGTTCGTAACAAAACAGTTAAGTTTTTAAAAGAGACAAAACATTAAAAGAAAAAGTATTTAAATTTTCCTCCATATCAATTTTCAATTGACATTTCAATAGGGAAATATGAAATCTGAACGAGAAATCTATTCTCTAAAAAATTCTAAAAATTCGCACTCAGAAAGATAAGGTTTTAAAAAAATTCTTGAATTTTGAACTAAAAAATTGCATTTTTGTCTAAGAAATATGAAATTTGTACCAAACGAATTTGCTCCAAATCAATTTTCGATTGACATTTCAATAGAAAAACATGAAATTTGAACAAGAACTCAAATTAAAAATATAAACTTCGCTGTTATTATTGAGTACACTACAGAAGAATAAATTTTATTTCCCGTTGATACTTGTTTACACTCCACTATTTAAATTGCTGTATATTGCATCATGACGCATGCTGAGAACCGCAGTTCATGTAATGACTATGGGCGGCGCTAAATGCCAAAATCTGTTTCAATTTGTTTCAAGCCATCTCGTATCCAGTGTATATATATATATATATATATATATA
>JAAAKG020206829.1:0-22944 GCA_010014905.2 Druon quercuslanigerum | reverse complement strand
TGAACGTGTTATTTAAATAAATTACACGAGAATTCTAGATCAATCTAAAAATTTTATAACCCCTTCCTCACACTACTTCCTTCCCCATCGAGTGAGTGACGTTACAAGTAGCTTACTTTTTATTGTACTGAATTACTAGGATTACAAATAAATTCCAGCGGATTTCCAAAGTTTTTTCCTCAGAACTTCAGTCTATTATTACAGAATGCGGCTTCTCAATAAATTTTGGCCGGATTACTAGCTATTATAGCAAAGAATCTTAATCAAGTTTTGAAAATCATTTTTACGCCCATCATGTATTTCCCTTTATGAAGGTGCTCTTTAATAACTCGAGAACGTTGACTTTTTTTCCTTCATAACAGGGCCAACGTTACCCCGGATATAACGAGGATCTCAACGTAACTCGGAATCCGTTATGTCGCTTGATAGCGTCAATTTGAAGTTTTAATAAGAGCGTAGGTGAGCTTTTCACGCAGTCTTAAACTCACCTACGAAGGCTCTTACTTCCGGAACTTCTATCGGTCTCAGAACGAGTTCTCATATTTGATCGCGTAATGCGTTTGCGTTTCACCATTATATGAAGCAGGTACCCATTTTTCTTAGGAGGTATGATCCATTTTCAAGATATTATGAGGGTATTATCCAAAAATTTGATACCCATAAAAACGAAAAATGCTGCCAATCAGGATAATTAGGCTGAATTGAAATTCGGGTGATTTAGAAATATAAAACTCATAGCAAGAAAAAACTTATAAGTCGAATACGCCGCTAAGTCAAAGGAGAAAAAGAAGAAAGTTTAGGAATGAACCTTGTGATCAGTTCTACTTTAGGAGATATTCAAATCATTCTTCAAATCAGTGGATTTGTTTATGGTCTATAATGCTGGGAATATATCCGGCAATAAGCCCCTGTACGTAACTCTATACCAGCCATAACCCTTTCATGCGGTTGCCTACATTAAGTTTATTATATTGAATAATGTAATCCTATAATAATGAAAATTATTATCTAAATTATTTCAAAACTGCAATTTTGGAAATATTGGATTTCATCACGAATTTCGGGATGATCATTAAAATATTTTTCATATGCTTGACTAGTCCATCCATTTTTCCAACATTTTCCAGCCGTCCAAAATTTATGTATATATCAGGTTATAATTTTTTTTATGGAATATATCATGTTTTTTAATATTTAATTATTCCTCGTTTTTTCGTTATTATTATTATTATTTTGTAGAAATTGCGATTATTATTATTATTAATATTATTACACCATTAAGCCGTTTCTCTTTCGGGGTAGGCGTGACTCAATCGGTAGGGAGGGGAGTAGTGTGAGGAAGGGCTTATAAAATTCTTAGATTGATCTGGAATTCTCGTAATTTTATAAATATAAAAGTAACGCTGTCGAACTGTCGAATTGATTCAATTTAGTTTCCTTTTTATTATTTCAAAAATTGTGTTCTCGAAATTATGTAGAAATCTATTTGATTATGGGATTTAATTATTTTATTTAATAAATTGAATAATGACCATTTTGAGCCAATATTGTTCTTGTTTTTTTACCTTAGAGTTACTGGCATCTTAGACAACTTGTTAATTTCTTTTAGTTCATTTTATGCTATACAGTGAATTCTTTTAGATCTATCAATCATTTAAAAAATATTAATTATCAGTTTTTTTAGAGAAATATAATAGCAAGTAAAGCACACATAAAGCCAAATATAAACAAAAGTTTTTCTTTTAAGTCTGGGAAATATGTTCAAATATAATTAATAGCTAGATTTTTTCAAATTATGGCATGCCCAACTATGCATAAACGGTTTTTTTTACTGGAAATAGGTTTAAATATAATTTAATTAACTAGAGTGTCCCAAGTGGGGATATGGCCAACTACAAAAGTTTGGTTTTTTAAAAACTGGAAATGGAGTAAAATATACTTGAGAAGTAGATATTTCGGAGTTGATGTATAACCAACTATGAAAGGGTTGTTTTTTTAATATACTGGAAACGGGTTCATATGCAATTGATAGGAGGATTTTCTTTAAGGATATAGCGAAGAACAAATTAGCATCTTTTAACAGTAAATAGGGTCAAATATAATTGAGAAGTATATTTTTCTGAGTTGGGATATAACCCACAAATTACGGGTGGCCTTCTCACTGGAAATGGGGTCAAATATAATTGAAAAGTAGATTTTTTCGAGGTGATTTATGAACAAATATGAAAGGGTGATTTTTCTAATATACTGGAAACGGGTCTAAATGAAATTTATAGCAAGATTTTCATAAGTTGAAGGTTAGACAACTATAGGCGAGTGATTTTTTAATAAACAAGATATGGGTTCAAGTATAATTGATATAAAGATTTTCATGAGTTGAGTTTTTTTTTTAATATTTTTACTGAAAGTATGGCCAAATAAAATTGAAATATAAGTGTGGCCAACTTTAGCTATAGCCAACAATAAGTGAGTTTTTCAAAAACTTTAAATGGTGATAAATATAATTGAGAAGTATATTTTGTTATTTTTTTTTAAACTGCAAATAGGATAATATAGAATTAAGCACTCGATTTTTTCTAGTTAATGTATAAGCAAATATGAACGGATTTGTTTTTTTTTTATTATACTAGATTAGTACAAGTAAGTGCTTTATTAAAATATACTGGAAATGGGTTCAATTTATTTAGGACAGAAAGATTTTAACAAGTTCAGGTAAAGGCAACTTTAAAGAAGTTTTCTTTGTGTGTAAATTACTGAAAGTGAGGCCAAATAAAATTAGGATGTAAATTTTTCAAAGTAGATGTAAAGCCAACAATAAATAAGCTTTTTTAAAACTGTAAATGGGGTCAAATATAGTTGAGAAATATATTTTTCTGAGTTGGGATATAACCAACAAATTACGGATGGTTTTAACTGAAAAGGGCATAAAAAATAAATGTGAAGTATATTATTTCAAGTATTGCCAACTATAAACAGGTGTTTTTTGTACACTTGAAATGGGTTCAGATATAATTGATAGGGAGATTTTGCCCAGTTGAGGTATGGTAAACTGTAAACGGTTTTTCTTTTCTAAAAACTAGTGATAGGGGTCAAATATAATTGAGAAGTAGATTGGGCCGAAATGGGTATAGCCAAGAATAAACAGATCGCTTTGAAACTTGAAATGGGATGAAATATAATTAAGATGTAGATTTTTCTTAGTTGTGTTATGGCTAGCAATAAGCAGGTGGTGTTTTATACTGGAAATGGGATCATATAAAAATGAAAGGTAGATTATCCTGAGTTAAGGTATGTGCTACTTTAAACGGTTGGGTCATTTTTCATGTTGGAAAAATGGTTTCAAATATAATTAAATGGTAATGTTTGCTGATTTATGGTATAACCAACCATAAACGGTTGTTTGTTTTTAAGACTGCAAATGAGTCAAATTTAATTGAGAAGTAGATTTTGTAGAGTATAGCTAAATAGTATAGCCAAAAATTAATTGGTGTTTTTTTAAAACTGGGAATAAGGTTAAATGCAATAAAGAAGTAGATTTTAGCCTAATAAAACTAAGTGTAAAAAAATATAAACAGGTTTTTTTTTAAATCGGAAATTTTTGCGAATATACCTAACAGGAAGATTTTTCTAAGTGAAATTATAGCCAACTCTAAATGGTATTTTTTAAATTGAAAACCTGGAAAAGGGGTTAATTATAATTAAGAAGTAGATTTCGCCGAGTCTGGATATAAATAATAAACTAGTTTTTTGCTTTAAAAACTGGAAATGGGGTCAAATAAAATTGAAAAGTCGATTTTGTAGAGTTGGGGTATAGCCAAGAATAAACGGGGTTTTTTAAAAACTGGAAATGGGGCCAAACGTAATTCAGAACCAGACTTTTACCAAATAATATGAAGTATGAAAAAATATAAATAGGTTTTTTTTTTAATACCCGAAATGTTTTCGAACATACCTGACAGGAAGATTTTTCCGTGTAAAGCTATCGCCAACTCTAAATGGTATTTTTTTATTGAAAACATGGAAAATGGGTAAATTATAATTAAGAAGTAGATTTTGCCAAATCAGGATATGAATAATAAACAGTTGTTTATTTTTAAAACTGCAAATGACTCAAAAATAATTGAGAAGAAGATTTTGTAGAGTTGGGATATAGCCAAGAATAAATTGTTGGTTATTTTAAAACTGGGAAGAAGGTCAAATGCAATTAAGAAGTAGATTTTTGCCTAATAAAATGAAGTATGAAAAAATATAAACAGGTTTTTTTTAACACTGGAAACGTTTTCGAATATACCAGCCATGGAGATTTTTCCGAGTTAAGGTATGACCAACTCTAAATGGTAATTTTGTATTGAAACTGGAAATGAAGTCAAATAGAATTAAAAAGTATATTTTGTAGAGTTAGGGTATAGCCAGGAATAAACGGTTTTCTTTTAAAACTGGAAATGGGGCCACACGTAATTAGGAAGCAGAATTTTACCAAATAATATGAAGTATGAAAAAATATAAACAGGTGTTTTTTTAAATACCGGAAATGGTTTCTAATATAACTGACCGGAAAATTTTTCCGAGTTAGCATATGGCCAACTCTAAGTGGTATTGTTTTCATCGAACAGCTGGAAAAGGAGTGAATTATAATTAAGAAGTAGATTTCTCCGAGTTAGGATATGAATTAGGATATGAATAATACACGAGTTTTTCTGTTTGAAACTGGAAATGGGGTCAAATATAATTGAGAACCATATTTTTCTATGTTGGAGTAAGGTCAACAAAAAGTGGGTGTTTTGTTCTGGAAATTTGGTCGAATACAATTTAGATGTATATTTTGCCGAGTTGCGTTATGTGTGCAAATACAATTAGGTGTTTTTTTAAATACTGCAAAAATGGCTTTAGCTATAATTGATAGGTAATTTTGGTCGGGTTAGTTCTAGGTCCTAGGATATGACTAACTATAAACGATGTTTTGCTTTTTAAAACTGGAAATGGGGCCAAATTTAAATTGTATGTTCAAACATCTAAATTTTCTCAAGTCAAATGTCACTCAGTTCGAGTGAAATCTGACTCAAAGAAAAAGTAAAAACCCCGCTTCTCTGATTTGAGCGAAACTCATCGACATTTCGTTCGATTGTATTTCAAAGTCAACTCCTTCGAGTGAATTCTGTCTCGAAGAAGAGCGAGATTTCACTTGAATCGAGTCAAGCTCAAGTTCGAGTTAACTCTTTCACTTGAGTAATTCGAGCAGTTAATCCAACTCGAAGAAGAGCGGGATATCAGTCGAAGCGAGTGAAATCATTCAATCTATATTCGAGCTAGAGATGTCATAAGCAAATGAAACATGTAGAAGAACAATAAGCGGATTCCTTCGTTTAAAAATGGTTTCGCTCTTAAAATGGTCGATTGTTTTGATAAATAAAAAGTTAAGAAGCAAGCGCGCTCTCTTCGAATGCGGCGAGCCAACTGCATGTTCTCAGATAAGATGGAGACAAGATGCTAATTATCACTAACAATCACTTTTTTCAACTAAAACTAATTACTGTTAATAACTAATAACTTATAATCACACTAATAACTTTTAATCACTTTTACACTTATCGACACTGTTACGAAATTTTGATGAAACAAAGCGTCGCGTCGGGTACAAGCTGCTTACTCCAATGATGCTAATGGCGACGCCTTGAGCCACTGCGCTTGCGCTAGAGTCGCGCGCTGGTTGGAAACAATTGGCGCATGATTCAAAAAAGGTATTTAATACAATTATTTTGATCAATATAAATAGTTTTAATGAAATGCACAAGAATACATTTAAATTGTATAACTTTTGATTTGCTTAAGGAAAAAATTTGTAACACATAGACTTCCTAAGTCAGAGTTTATTTTTAATAAAGTCCAAAAACAAACTCACTTTTCACAAATAAAATTGTAGTAAATACAATTTATATACATTCCTGTACATTTTATGATAATTATTCATTTTAATTACAAGATTACTGTCTTACTCCCGACCACACATGCGACTAATTTCTTTGAGCAGGCGCACCGACATCTTCTCTTGTTCTTCGAGCGTAAAACACCATGTATATTATGACAAATGACTATTCATTACGTATGTCCATTTCCGTAAACAGAATGAGTTTACATTTCTCCAAACAAATATTCCTTCTGCAGAGTGGAACATGTGATTGGAATTAAATTTATAATCTCTTGCTCAACAACTAATGTTCCCTCATTGTAAAAACCAAATTAAGATTTTTTAAATAATTATTAAAGCAAAAAATTGGAAACGTGAACAATAGCAATACTTTAAATTAATCATAGATATCTGCAATTAGTTCGCAAACTAATTAACTTTTTCCGCCTCTCAAGAACCACCTTATAATTTTGTATTGATTACCATCCAATGTCGAGGTCGTTTCCTCCTTTAAGTCATTAACCAAATGTCCGAATAGAAGAGGCCCAAAGAAAAAACACCTGACTTCTCACGGCCACGAACCGTGACCGATGTTTCCTTTGTTTTCGGGGCGTTCGAGCGGCCCCACTGCACCCTTATACTAGCTTCTCATTTTTTTCTCGCAATATTTAACTTACATATATGGGGGCTGGCTCAGCGATACATTTCGCCCGCGTCGTGTCTGGCCTGGCCGACTCCCCGCGTAAACGAATTACCCGGCGGAAAGCAGAGCCAGGTATAAGAAGCCAGGTTATTAGCTTCGACCTTATTTATAGACATTACGCTCTACCTCTGCGCCACGACTCTTTATGCTCTGTCGGCTTGAAACTTACGATAATCTATAGTCTGTACACAAAAGTCTATCTCTATTCCCCAGTTAACTATCGTGATCAATCCCTTGATGTCTACCACTATATTGTGGATATTGTGGAAAATTGGATATGATACGACAAATTCTAATAGACAATTTTTAAGAATTCAATTTCATTGGAATGAATTCAAATAATTGGAAAAACTCAAGGCGTGTTCAAGAGAATCGAAAAGAATTCGAACAAATATAAAGGAATTTTAATCATCGAAAGGAATTTAGTATCATATTATTATTTACTATTGTATATTATTTTTGGCGCATGAAATATTTTTTATAACAAATGAATGATTTCTAACATTTCTCAAAATACGGTCATGAATTCAGCCCACTTTAGATTTCGAATAAAGCAAGCATCATTTGCGGTAACTTTAATAGAAATTTATGATAACTTACCATAAACTGTCCAAAATTCAATTAAGAAATGTTGATAAATTTCTGGAAATTTTACGTCATTTATGGTAATTTTAGAGGTATAAATGATACATTACCATAAATTACTTAAAATTCAATTTCTACATTTTGATAAATTACCGGAAATTGTGGGTAATTTTTGGTAATATTGCAGGTAACTTATGGTAACTTACCCTAAATTGCCTAAAATTAACTTTAAAAATGTCTAAATTTGCGGAAATTTATAGAAACTTTCTGTAATTTATGGTAATTTTACAGGTAAATATGGTAAATTACTATAAACTACCAAAAATTCATCTTTTATAAATTTATTTTTATAATTAATTTTATAATTAAATTTTTATAATTCATTTTATAAATTTCCGGAAAGTTAAGCAATTTTTACTAATTTATAGTTACTTACCATACATTGCCCAAAATTCAATTTAAAAATGTCTACAAATTTCGGTCATTTATGGTGCTTTTACAGTTAAATATTGTAAATAACCATAAACTACCCGAAATACAACTTTAAACATTTTTATGAATTTCTGGAAAATTATAAAGTTTTTTAGTAATTTATGTTGATAATACCTACAGGTAATTTATGGTAACTGATGATAAATGACTCTAAATTCAATTAAAAAATTTCTATAAACTTCCGGCAACTTTTAGAAATTTCCAGAAATGTTTGATAATTTACGGTAATTTTATCAATTATATATGATAACTTTCAATAAATTACTCCCTAGGGAGTAGAAAGTAGATTTTTAGCCCCGCTTCATATGCGTCGAAAAAATAATTTTTAAGCAATTCAGAAGATTTAACTAAAATTCAAGGCTAGTTCTCAAGAATATAAGAGAATTAAAAATGACTTAAAGAAATTAAATATTGATAACTTAAGATCATTTAATAAAATATGAAAGAATTGAAACACAATAGAATAGAAATAAAAGGAATTAAAACAAATCGAGCTAAATTTCAAAAAAATCAAGAGAATATCAAGAACTGAAGAGAATTAAAAATAATTTAAATGTATTCAAAGAATTTAAAGGAATAAAGAAATTGAGAAGAATTGAAGAGATAGGAAAAGATTGCAAAAATAAAAATTAAGTTCAATGGCATTCAAACGAATTCAAGAGTAGAATTTAAAGAATTTAAAAGTTTAAAAAAGAATTGGAAGAAATTAAAAAGAATTCGGCGACAAGAAAAGAATTAGGAGAATTTTATCAAACAAATTTAATAAATTAAAAAGAATTCAAGGCAAATTCAGGACAATTTAAATCAGTATAATATATTTTACAGTAATTCTAAAAATTCTAAGAAATTTACAAAGAATGAAGGTGAGCATCGGAAACTTCAAGATGATTTAAGAGAAATAAAATAATTTAAAATAATAGAAAAGATCTGAAAAAGTTCCAAGTATGTTCAAGAGAATTAAAGCGAATTCAAGAAATCCTAGAATAATTTAAAGAGTTTTAAAAAAATTTAGAAAAATTCAAAGTATTGACAAGATGTAAAAGAATTGAAAGGAATTAAAAAGACCTAAAGGCGAGTTCATAAGAATTCAAAGAATTGAAATATGCAATAAACTATAGGCCAATTAAAAGAAGTTAAAAGAATTGAAATAATTGAAAAGAATAGCATAGGATTAAAAAGATTAAAGGTGAATTTAAAAGAATTTAAAGGAATTAAGAGAAATCAGAAGTATTTAAGGAATTGAAAGGAATTACGAAAATTTAAGACATTGAAAAGTATCTAAAATAACTGAAAAGATTTTAAGCTGAAATTGCGCAAATAAAAAATAATGTAAAATAATTTAAAATAAGAAAAACTAATTCATAAAATGAAAAACAATTAATTGAAATGGTAAAGAATTGACGAAAGTTAATGGCAAGTTTAAGAGGATGATATAACAAAATCGAAGGTGAGCTCAAAATAATTTCGGAAATTTTTTGGATAACTTAACGAATTGAAAAGAATTTAAAGGAATTACAATAAATTTAACAAAATTACAGGAGACCATGCGTATTTAAACAGAATTCAAGAAAATTTAGAATAATTCAATAAAATTAATATAATAGAAAGGACTGAACCGAAATTCCATTTCAATTCAAGATTAGATTATGTTCTTTTTTTATATATAAATTCAAAATTAAGAGATTGAAAGTCAATTAAAAAATTAAAAAAGAATTGAACAGAATTTTAAAAAATTCACATAGATAAAAAATGTAAAGACTTTAAAATAATTGAAAAGAATTTAAATGAATTTCAATAATGAGAAGAGAATTAAAATCTAGTTAAAATAGCGGAAAAGAATTGAAGGCGAATTCAAAGAAATTTAATAAAATTCGAGCGAATTCAAGAGTAGAATTAAAAGAATTAAAAAAACTAAAAAAGAATTGGAAGAAAATAAAAAGAATTCGTTGACTAGAAAAGAACTAGGAGAATTTTATCAACTAAAAAAATTCTAGAGAATTTGAGATAATTTTAAAGAAATCGAAGAGTGCAAAAGGATGGAAAGAAATTGAAAAATACTTAACAAATTTAAGGCGAATTCGTTTTTTTTAAATATAATAATTAAGAGTGAATTCAAGAAAATTCATTAAAATTAGGATAATCCAAGAGAATACAAGGAATTCAAAATAATTCAAGGTATATTAAAGATAACTCAAAGGCAGCCAAAATTCCTAAATACAATTTAGAAGAATATAAATTAAATCACATAAGTCAAAAGAATTTAAAAGAATGGGCCATTTTCGAAAATGAAGGAAAATAAATGCAAATAACTGAGAAGATTCAATGTGGATTAAAGAGAGTTTAATAAAATTTAATAAATTAAAAAGAATTCAAGGAAAATTGTAGACAATTTAAATCAATATAATATATTTTAAAGCAATTCAAAAAATGCAAAGGAATTTACAAAGATTAAAGGTGATCATCAGAAACTTCAAGATGATTTAAGAGAAATAAAATAATTAAAAATAATGGAAAAGATCTTAAAAAGTTTCAAGTCAGTTCAAGAGAATTGAAGCGAATTCAAAAAATCCTAGAAGAATTAAAAGAGTTTTAAAAAAATTTAAAAGAATTCACAGAATTACTAAGATTTAAAAAAATTAAAAGGAATTAAAAAGACCGAAAGGTGAGTTAATAAGAATTCAAAGAATTGAAATAGGCAAAAAAACTCTAGGGAAATTAAAAGAAGTTCAAAGAATTTAAATAATTGGAAAGAATAGAAAGGGATTAAAAAGATTGAAAGTGAATTTAAAAGAATTCAAAAGAATTAAGAGAAATCAGAAGCATTTAAAGAATTGAAAATAATGCAAAAAATTTTAATTTCATTTAAGAAAATTGAAAGGAATTACGAAAATTTAAGACATTGAAAAGCATGTTAAATAACTGAAAAGATTTCCAGCTGAAATTACGCAAATTAAAAATAATGTAAAATAATTTAAAATAAGACAAACTAATGTATAGAATGTAAAATAAATCATTAAAATTTTAAAGAATTGACAAAAGTTAATGGCAAGTTTAAGAGACTGATATAAAAAAAATCGAAGGTGAGCTCAAAAGCATTTAGGAAATTTTTCAGATAATTTAACGAATTGAAAAGCATTTAGAGAAATTACAATAAATTAAAAAAAAATTACAGAAGACCATGCTTGTTTCGAGAGAATTTAAGAGAACTTAAAAATAATCCAATAAAATGAATATCATAGAAAGGACTGAACAGAAATTCAATTTCAATTCAAGATTAGATTATGTTCTTTTTTATATTTAAATTCGAAATATTTGAATACTGAACACATTAAAACCCATATAGATATGAACAAATCAAGAGATTGAAAGTCAATTGAAAAATTTAAAAAGAATTGAAAAGCATTGAAAAGAATTCAAAAAAATTCATATAGAAAAATAGGTAAAGACTTTAAAATAATTCAAAAGAATTTAAAAGAATTTAAATCCATTTTAAAAATAGAAGAGAATTTAAATCAAGTTGAAATGGTGGAAAAGAATTGAAGGCGAATTCAAGGATATTTAAGAGAGTTCAAAAGAATTTAAAAACATTTGAAGAAATTTCAATAAATTGAAGAGAATAAACATCAAGTTAAAATAGCGGAACAGAATTTACTTCGAATTATATAAAATTTAAGAGAATTGAAGAGACTTCCAATGAATTCAATAATTTTCATATAAATAAAAAGAATTGGAATAAATTTAGAATAATTCGAGCTGAATATAAAAGAATGAAGAGGATTTAAGAAATTAATTAAAAAGGGAATGAAAGATAATTTGAAACCCTTCGAAAAATTGAAAAGAAGTAAAAGGTTTAAAGTGAAATATTTTTAATTCTATTGCTAATTCAAACGAATTAAAGAGAATTAAAAGAATTGGATAGAATTCAAAGAATTTTGAAAAATGCAAAACAATGAAAAAAATGGAAAATAATTGGAAGGATATGAAAAGAATCAATGTGTATTCCAGAGGATTCAATCAATTAAAAAAATTCAAGGCAAATTTAAGAAAATTAGAGAAATTCAAAATAATGGAAAATACATTAAGAAATTAAACGTTGGTTTAAGAGAATTCAAACGAATTTAAGAGATTTTAGAATAATTACAAGTATTAGAAAATATTGGAAAGAATTCAATGCGAATTCGAGAATATAAAAGAACTCAAAGAATTGAAGACTAGAAAAGAATCAAAAGAAATTGAAAAGATTTTGAGGTGAATTAAAGAGGATTCAAATATATTTCAAAATATAAAAATATTCCAGAAGAATTCAAATTAATTCAAAATATTTTTTAATTTTATCTAACCCCAAGTATACTTACATTTGCGGTTATTATATTATTATTAATTATTATATTATTATTATTATTATTATTAGTTATATATTTAAAAAGAAAACAATTGACTTAAGTGTCTGGACTTATATAGCTGTATAAAAATAAAAAATAAAATAAATCGAAAATTCCTGTTTCATAAATCAGTTGAAGCTTTAGTGGTACAAAATATTTAGTCTGAACCAATCAGGAGTTCTGTATAAACAGACGCACGTATGCGAGCACTAGTCCATCACAGTGTGATTGAAGAGTGCGCTAAGATGGGTCAGCGTCAAGAGAACAGCGGTCACTACACTACATTAGTCTCCCACTCACCCACGACCAACTGTTTATCCCGCGCTCCTGATTGGTCCAGCCTAAACATCTTATAATTCAAAAACTAAAACTTCAACTGATTTTTGGAAAAGGAATGTTCGATTTATTTTTTTGATCTGCATACAGCCATATAAGTCCAGACACTTGAGACTGCAAATAATATATTGAAGCTAAAGGAGACAACTAAATCTCCTTTCTCATTGGACACTATAAATCACCCCTAGTCTGAAAACTTACACTAATCGGGGAAAATTTTAAATTAGAAAAACTTTCTCACTATTTTATGCTCTACCTCTACCCTTCTACATAGTGGAAAATACTGAACACTTTAAGACCCATATAATACACTCTCTCCGCAGGCGCTGCTAATGTATGTACATATCCATTTATCAGGTACAATATACACCACGTGCATTATGTATCGAGTCAAGAACTTACGGCCTGTTCTACACCTTGGCTTACCAGATCCCCTTTCCCGCCCGATCCCACATCAGAAATTGCAATTTAAACATTAAATTTAAATTCTTAACTCCTGGCGTATGTCTTCCCTTCAGCAGGCGTTTTTTTTCTCCGCGTTGAGCGCTTCTTTTCCCGAGCACCGATTCAGAGATGCGTTATGTAGCCGCGGGAAAAGTTTGTAATGAATTCACCTCGTAAAGCCCCGTAAAGAAACCAGTGCCAGCAATCGCTGGAAATTATTGCACCGCTGGACGGAGTTAAGTCGAGAATGCGCCGCGCTACGAAGTCAACTAATAAGGAAGGTGAGAGGTTATGGGTATAGGATATAGGTAACTTTCGCGTCCTATGTGCAATTTTCCGGCCCGAGGGCGAAAAAAATCGAGGTCGGGAATCGAGGGAGATAGATTGACTGCTAAGGGGCCGTCTTTAAACTGCGTTACCAATTTTCGGCTATTTTTACACACCCCCCCCCCCCCCCCCCCCCCCCCATCCCCTTCCCCAAGAAAAGTATGTTAACCCGAAATTCTCTCAAAAAAGAGAAAATGGGGTGATGTTTCGTGAAAGTAGGGGACTGATTGAGGAATACATTGTTTTACATAAAATTAATGTTAATATCATGAAACCAAAAAAGAAGAATTTTTAACAACAAAAAATTATTCTTTTTCCCAAAAAGTTACGTTCACAAAAAATAATTGAATTTCAAGCAAACTTAATGAGCTTTTCATAAACTAAAAAAGTAAGAGTAAAAAGTCAAATTTTTTTGAAGGCAGTTAAATTTTCAACAAAAGATGAATTTTTAATTGGCAAGGATGATTTTTCTTCCATGAAAAAGAAATTATTATTTGAAAAGTACAAATGGCATAGATTTCGGAAGTTTGAAACAAAAAAGATTCAAATTTAACCACGAATAGTAACAGTTTCAAGCCAAACAGACGAATGTTTCAGAAGACATTTGCGTTTTCAACCCGAATACTTTTTTTTTTATTACATTTTAAGCCAATAAAGATGACTTTTCTAACCCAAAAGATGAATTACAAATCCGAAACGATGAATATTTCTCCAAACAGTGGAATTTTTTACCAAAAAATATATCTCCATCAAAGCAGTTGAATTTTTAACCTACAAAGATAAAAAAAAATAATTTAACCAAAACTAGTTGAATTTTATAGCCAGGAATATGAACTGTTTAGAAGAGTGTTGAATTTTTAAACTGAAAATTTGAATCTTCAACAAAAAAGTTTATTTTTAATCAAGCGCATCACTTTCTTGTCTTAATATATGAATTACCTTTCCAAAAGGACAAATTTTTAACAGCGCAGTTGAATTTTCGGCCCCAAAAAATTATATTTTAACCTATAAAGATGCATTTTTAACCAAATAGTTCTAGTGGAAGCTTCTAATGTGTCCCCTAAGGGTTTAAATTTTTTCTTTCACCTTCTTCCTATTCCTTAACACACCTCCCACACCCATTTTGTTGGAGGGAGGGGGACCTACAGTTTAAGGTGGGTTCCGAACCACCAAGAGCAACAGCCTAAAGTCCAAAGCCTGCGTTTTAGCCCCCACGACCATCGTCCCACTAACCAAATAGTACAAAATTAAAAAAATTCAAATTCAGTCAAAAATAGTAGAATTCCCAAGCCAACAAGGCGAATATTTCAAAAGAAAGTTGCATTTTTAAACAGAAAATATGAATTTTCAACAAAAAAGATCGTTTTTGATAGAGAAATGTGACTATTATACAATAACGGATGAATTATATTTTTAAAAAGACAAATTTTTAACAAAACAGTTGAATATGGAGAAATTTCCAAATAAAATAGTTTAAAAGTCAATTAAAACCAGTTGAATTTTCCAGTCAGAAGTTGGAATTTTTCCAAAGAAATTTGCGCTTTTAAACCTAAAATTTAAATTTGCAACAAAAAAGTTTATTTAACACCAATTGCATTAAACAAATGAAACCCATTTTTTTAAAAAATAATTAAATTCTCAAGAGAGTATATGCATTTTACATCAAGAAATATGATATTTCTTAAATAAAAATGGAAGTTTCAAATTTTCAGATAAAAAATTAATTTTAATCTAAAAAACCGAATTTTCAACGAAAAATTTGAATTTCTGAGCAAAGATGTGAATCTGAAGAAAACGAATTTTCAACAAAACAAGTTGAGTTCTTCATCAAATATTTAACTTTTTTAACCAAAATTATGATTTTCTATCAAGAAAATTAATTTTTGTTCAAAAAGAACCTATCTTCAACAAAGTGCATAAATTTTAAACAAAATTGTTAAGTCTTCTAAGACAAAAAGACATATAATTCACAAAATAGTTGAATTTTTTACCCGTAAATGTAATTTTCAAACAAAAAATTATTTTATTTTAAAATTAAACTATTTTGTTAAAAATTTGTCTGTTTGGCCTAAGAATCGAACAAAATTGATTCATTTTTTTCCTTGACTTACAAATCCATTTCGTTTTTAAATAAACTATTTTGTTGACCATTTTCCTTTGGTTCAAAAATAATTCTTTTTTGTAGAAATAAATTGCACAAATAAACTTTTTAAATTCAAATTGAACTATTTCATTTTTTTTTTTAATTTATATTTTTTATTTGAAAACTCATGTAGTTATTTAAAACTTATATATTTTGTTAAAAATTTGTCTTTATTTGTATAATATCATGGGTAGAATAATATTCTACAAAAATAATACAAAAAATCCTCTTGGTTGAAAATTTAATTATTTGGTCATAAATTTATGTATTTTTTAAAGGATTTTTCTTTTTGCTGAGAATAAATTTTTCGGTCAAAATAGAAACTGCTTAAAAAATAATTTGTTTTAGTTTAGGATTCTAGTATTTTATGGAAAATTTACACTTTATAGATCGATTCAACTGGGTCTGATACAAAATAAAAATTTATTTTTGTTGAAATATTAAGTATTACATTTTTTATTGCAAATTCATCTTCTTGCTGTGCCAATATAACTATTTGGTTGAACATTCTACCGTTTTGCAGACAATTCCTCTTTTAAACTTAAAAATTCACTTGATTTGTAGAAAAATTATTTAACAAAATAAAAGATAGAAATATTTTAGTTTTGGTTCAATTAATGAAAGATTTTCTTTTGGTCTTAAAAATCCAATATTTTGGGTGACGTTCTTTTCTTTATTGACGGAAAAATCTTTCTTCGACGAAAATTCAACTCTCTTTGAAAATACGTTTTTTTATTATTTTTAAAATTTATCAGTTTTGGTAGAAGTCTGATATATGTTAGTTAAAAATGCAACTGTTTAGTTGAAAATGAATCTATTTTGGCTGCGGATTTAAATATTTTCTTGAAAATATAAGTATTTGGTAGAGAATTCATCTTTTTCGGTTGAAAATTGAAGAAAATTTATATCGTTAAAAATTATTTTTTAATAAGATTCACTTCTTTGCCTAAAAATTGAACTTTTCTATAGAAAACCCTCGACCTTTTTAGGTTAAAATTAAATTTTTTTACTCAAAAATTTGACGCTCTCGTCTTCTTAAAAATTAAATTCAACTTCTTAGGTCAAAAATATGAGCTATTACTTTTTTCTTTAAATTTCATTATTTTATGTCAATAATTCAACCACGCTCAACTTCCATAATAAGATCCCTCGGTTTACGAGATTTCTAGAAATAAGGGCCACCGCAGTTATATAATTCACACGGCCCTGCCTGCTTACGTCTCGATTATCCCGATTCAGGATCAAGGTCATTGAAAGCCATTTCCGAAAACGTTCTTATATTCGGGATTTTTTATTTTGGGACTTCCTTGGTTTAAACATAAACTACTTCGGTAATTTATAAGAAACAGTAATGACTAAATTTTCAAGAAAAAAATGTCAGATAAAATTAAGGGGCGAAGTGGTTCAAAATTTCAGAAAATTACTTTACGATTAGTAAGCCTGAGTGGGATTAAATTATCTGGTCGAAATGCTTCCTCAATTTCGAAATTTTGAACTTGGATTAGGAATAGGAATTAGTATGAGAGGTGTTGGGAAATCAATTGGAATTTATAAGCTTGGTAAGCTTAGGTGAAGTTCCTCAAGTGCTTCGTTGGTCTTTTGATCTATTATTTGGGGTTAGATATTATTGATTAGTTAGATAATTACAAATGTTGTATAGACTATACCGTATTTATTATTGTCGTTTCTGAGTGCGGATGAATTTCTTAAATATGATAAATGAATTTTCTGGTTGCAATTTAAACGTTTTAAAATTTAAAAATTTTGAAACTAATTTTAAAATGTATAATAAGTGGCTAAGAAATTATTGGATCGATTAGAACAAAAAGTACATTTTCAATTGTATAGTTAATTAATATAAATGGAT
Organism: Druon quercuslanigerum; assembly: GCA_010014905.2. NCBI lineage: Eukaryota > Metazoa > Arthropoda > Insecta > Hymenoptera > Cynipidae > Druon > Druon quercuslanigerum. The sequence continues at coordinate 5,760 of JAAAKG020206829.1, read as the reverse complement.
ATTTTTTAAGCTAGTCAGATCGCCCATTAGTGGGACAAGAAATTTGGGGACAGAAAAGAAGCCAATACTGGGACAAGGAAAATCCAATGGGGTTCATCAAAATAAAATGGTAATATTTACTTACACTTATAGAATAAATTAAAAAGCACGCAAAAATTGTTATCAGTCATAAAAAATTTATTTTTATTAAAAAAAAAATTCATATCAACGTGTTAAAGTTTTGCTTACAAAATTGTAGTAAGATATTAATAAATTAAATTAATTAATATTAAAAATATTGTTCATAAGCTTTACGTTCGCTATTTAATTGATTATTTATAGCCAAGGATTTATTTTTAACCAAGAACTTAAAGTAAGTAATTTAATAGTAACTTATAAATTAATTTTTTTAATAAACATTAGTAAGCATGTATCGAAATATAATGTTATATATTATTATTAAATATTATAAATATTTAGAAGCTTAATATTATCGTTTTACTTGAAAATTCAACTGTTTCGCTCTAAATGAACTTTCTGTTGAAAATTTATATTTTTGAGTTAATAATATAACTGTTTTAAAGAAAATTCGTCTTTTTGAAATGGACACTCATTTTGTTTGGGTGAAAAGTCTACTGTGTATTATAATTTAAAGTAGAATTCATCCTAATTAAAATTAATATATAAATTTAAAAAAGTGTTTAAACAATTTAAATTATTTTTTGATTAAAAGTTTTATTATTTGGTCACAAATTTAATTATTTTATTTAAAAAATTTATAATTTTTAAAAAAAATTAAATAGTTTTGTTAAAAAGTTATCCCGTTCTGTAAAAAATTCCACTATTGTCTAGAAAATATGTCTTTTTGACTTGAAAATTCAGCTGCTTTCAATTTGTAATTAAAACTTTCTTGTTTGAAATATCAACTATTATATTTCTAGATAAGAATTCACTTTTCTGGGAAAAAATTTCACTACTCGGTTAAAAGTTGTTCTACTTTGTCCAAATTCATTATTTTATTTGAAAATTCCGCTTCTTGGTTGTAAAGTAACTTTTTTGTTAAAAATTAATATTTTACAGTTAATGATATAACTTTTTGGTAGAAAACTCTTGTTTATGCTTGAAAAGTCAATAATTTTGTAGAAAATTCAATAATTTTGAAGAAAATTAATATGCTTGGTTGAATCCTGAAAGAGCATGTTTTAATTAGTTCAAATGCTCTCAATTTATAATTAAAACAGTTTTTGTTTAAATAATTAACTATTAAATTTTTTGATAAGAATTCATCTTTTTGGTAGAAAATTAGTCTTTTCGATTTTAAAATTTAACAATGTGTTAGAAAATTAAAGTATTAGGTGAACTAAAAAAAAAATAATTTTCATGAAAAATATAATAGTTAATATTTCAACCAAAAAGGATTTTAATTTAAAAAATTAAAAGCAGTCGAATTTATTGAAAGAACACAACGAATTTTCAATAAAACGTATTAGGCCTCAATCCAAACAGATTAATTTTCATCCAAACAGTTGCAGTTTTTTTCAAGAAAGATGAAATTTATAATAAAAAAGATAAATTTTCAAAGCAAAAAGGCGAAATTTCAAGAAAATAGTTGTAATGTAATTAAAAAAGATTTTCCAGCCGAAAAGAAATAAAATTTCAACGAAACTGTTGAATTTTCAAGTCAAAACGACGAATCTTTTACAGTACAGTAGAATTTTTCACCGAACGGGATGACAATTTAACAAAACTATTTAATTTTCAAAAAATAACTTATAGTAGACTTTTTAATTGAAAATAATTAATTTTATGACAAAAAGACGAGTGTTTTTCAAAATAGTTATATTTTTAACTGCAAAATATAAATTTTTAACCGAAAAGTTAATTTACAACACTACAGTTGAATTTTAAATTAAATCGATAATATTAATTTTATTATTATTTACGATACTTTATAATCATATTTAACATTAAATTTAAATGCTTCCTCACTAATTTTTATTAAAAAATTAAATTTATAAGTTACTAGTAAATTACTTACGTAAGTAATTGGCAAAATTTGAGGTAAGATTTAGAGGTCGCAATAAAATACTTTGAACAACTTTTTTAGAATAAATAATCAATTGAAGGGAAATCGTAGAGCTTATAAACAATATTATAATTATTGATTTCTTTAATTTAATAATGTTTTAGGTTTTTTTGAAGCAAAATGTTAACATGTTGATATGTATTTTATTAAAAATAAATATCTTATGATTTATAACAATCTGTTTTTGCTTTTTAATGTATTTTAAAAATTTATTAGACTTGACAAAAATATTGTATATTTTACAAAAAAGTTTTGTTGGAGAAAGTCAATGTCTTTTAAGCAACAATTATTTTTATACGGAAAAAACTTATTTTGTAAATAAAATATAAAATATTTTCTGTAAAAGAAATAAACTAGAAATCCAACTTTATTGATTCAATAAAATGTGTTTTATTTGTAGAAAATTCGTTTAATTATTCACAATTAATTTTCGGAATACTCGGCGATTAGATGCATTTTTACAAATTTATTTTCTGTTATAGAACTGCAAATAACATGAACGATCTAAATGCAGAGAAGAATTTTTGCTCGAATCCACTATATTGAAAAAGTGTTCAATTGCTCGCCATGAGTCGAGCTCGCGCATGCGCGGCTGCATTTTTGGTACAAATTTAGCTAAATAAATTATTTTGTAACTCCAACTACTTTTTTGGTAGTGATAACCAAATTTTAATAAGAAAAATAAAAAAAGTTAAATAAAATTATTTTGTTGCTGAGGCAGTTTTTTCACTGATTCATTCACAGATTTTGAGGAGTATTTTTTATTTTTTTTTTTACTGAATGGATAACTTGCCAGAACAAAAATAAATAGTTGTCATAAATTCATAAGAACTGAAAAAATATTCGAAAATGTTTACTTTGATAATTTATGATTTATTTATTTATTTATTTTTGCTAATGGAAAAAATGTTGTTTATGCGAAGTTCTAATAATAATGCCAACTTCATTTTTGGGAGTCAAAAACACTTTTCTAAGTTTTATAAAAAAATCCCTTCTGTCTCCGCATCATAGATATAGCTAAGAATCTCAAAAAGGAAACACTTCTTCAAATTTGAATAGGAAAAAATTTGTTTTTAGATTTAAATTATCAATATAAATAGTTTACAGTATGCCTATTTATACCTATACAGCGATAATTTCTCTAAAATATATTTAAACTATATAATGTGTGATATTAGGCTCGTCAAAAAATGCATCGTAAAAATTTTTTTAATCTAGAGGGAAAGACACCCCCTCCTCCCTCCCAAAAAAATAAAAGGTTCCATTTTTTCCATTTTCCATTTTTCAAGTTTTTCAGGGATTTAAGAGAAGTGCCTACGAAATAAAACCATACTAATAACTTTCATTTCCAAACCACCCCAGCCCCCCCGCAGTGCCACAAATATGACCCAAAAATAAAAAAAATACATTTTTACGTATCATTGTTACCTTTTAGCAATGTCCGTCGTCATTTTCAAACAAATAATTAGGAAAGGACACTTTGAATATTTACTATGACTTTTTAAATAATTTGTCATTGTTTCAGTAAATGTAAATTATGTAAACAATTATTTATTCCTCAAAAATGTAAAAAAATTATCGTATTTTCCGTTTGAAATGCAATATTTTGTAATTGTTCGAAATATTAAAATTTTTGAAAAACATTATCTAATTATTTAAACAATTAATTATTGTTTATTTTCAAAATTTCTAAAAATTGAGTCAGAGATGTCCACTTTTTTCAAATTGGTATCCTATGCTACTCTTTGTTAAATAATCACATAATTTTTATACATTTCTTCTAATGTTTTAAAAATTTATATTTGTTAAAACAATTTTTATTTGCTGAAGCAGTTATTGTTGATAACTAAAAAAATGAAATAAAATAAAAGAAACACAATTAATTACGGTTCTAAAACTACTTTTGGAAAAGTAATTAAAAAAACATTTTATATTTATTTAAACAATTTAAAAGTGGTAATAGCATTCTTTCTATACGCTATACAGTACCAAAAATTTCAATTTGTAACAATAAAGTTTATTTTACACTAAGAAGGATGACTTGTCTGCTATAAAAGATGAATTTTTTACTAGAAAAAAAGGAAGAGTTTTGATCCAGTTGAATTGAATAAATAAAACCGAATTTTTGAAAAACTAATTAAATTCTCAAGAAAATATATGCATTTTTAATCAAGAAAGATGAATTTTTATCCAAATATTTGAACTTTCAATTAACAAATATATTTTTTAAATAAACATGGAAGTTTTAAATTTACAGTTAAAAGATTCATTTTAATCTAAAATGCGAATTTTCAACAAAGTAGTTTAACTTTCAACCAGTTAGTTGAATTTTCAACCAAACAAGATGAGTTTTTCATCGAATAATTAAATTCTTTAACTAAAAATAAGTATTGTCCACCAAGAAAATTAATTTTCGTTTCAAAAAGATCCATCTGCAACAAAGTGCATCAATTTTAAACAAAATAGTTGGTTTTTCTAAAAAAGCAGATATATAATTCACAAAATAGTTGAATTTATCACCCAAAAATATAATTTTTCGAAAAAAATGATTTTATACCAAAAACAATATTCTTTGAAAATTCAATTGTTTTGTTAAAAATGTGTCTGTTTTTGTGTAGAAATAAATTGCACTAATAAATTTTTTTAACTTCAAATTTAACTATTGATTTTTTTTTTAAATTCATCTTTTTTATTTGAAAACTCAAATATTTGTTTAAAAATTATTGTATGTTTTGTTAAAAATTCATCTTCATTGGTATAGTATAATTGGTTGAATAATATTATACAAAATCAATGCGAAAAAATCATCTTGGTTGAAAATTTATTATTTAACTATTTGATCATAAATTTATGTATTTCTAAAGGATTTTTCTTTTGGCTGGGCATCAATTTTTGAGTCAAAACTGAAACTGCTTAAAAACTAATTGTTTTAGTTTACGATTCTAGTATTTTATTGAAAATTTACACTTTGTAGATCGATTTTAACTGGGTTTGATTCAAAATTGAAATCTTGATCTTGATGTCTCTCGCTCATTTTTTAGAAATTTTGAAAAAAGACAATAAATTATTATTTAATTATTCATATTATGTTTTCAGTAAAATTTACTACCACAAACTGGCTCTGTAGCTCGAAAAGCGTTTTTTTGACTACCCTAGTGTGATATACATTAATGGGAATGTATTTTCAATATGTTGCTACAATAATATATAAGGAATATTGACATTAAAATAATTTGTGTTAAATTTAAATTAAATTATTGTTTTATAGGTACAAATTCACTTGCATTAAACTATATTTTCTGATAATTTATATATACCGAAAATTAATTTTATTGCCAAATAAAGGGCACCCAGTCATTTTTCCGATGGTTCCAGTGATCGAAAATTAAAAAAGCGAATATCAGATTACCGAAATTTATTTAAAGGAAAATAGTTTTTGCGAACATTCATTTTTCCGAAATTTCATTTTACTGAAATTTCAAATTTCAGAAGGCCTAATTTTGCGAAGGTTTAGATTACCGAAAAATCAGTTTAGCGATTGGTGAGTCATCCGAAAATCATTTAACCGAAGGTTCAAATACCCGGAAATATACAAATTGTTTATTTACATTCAGATGGATGTTTAACCCTACAAGTCCACACATATTTCAGCACTAGTCGAGTCCACACTGGGGTCCAGTGGCCCCCATGAAGTT